>CM042691.1:144643484-144865446 GCA_023614405.1 Avena insularis | reverse complement strand
GCCATGCCTTAGCGATTCATTGAGTCGGTGCCGTCATTTCACATCACGATTTCCTGGTTATCTATTTTTCACGATGCCATTTTTTTCAATTTTTCCTTTCTCTCCTTCGATACCGCGCAACATGCTTTATCGCTGGATTCAACCGTTACTTCACCTGGCAAGCGATCAACGGCATGCCGAGAGAGTTCATTACGGCAAGAAGCTGCAAATTATGCCGAGTAAACTCTCTGAGTGAAAGATTGACGTTGGTTATGGCTGCCGTGCCATCGAAAGTCTTCAGATCCCAATGTTTCAGTCTCTTTGTCGCTCACAATTTGATGTGAACTTCATTAGAAACAACACTCAACAATGCCTATAGAATAATTTCTGGTAGCAACAACAATATAAATTTATCCTCCCATTACCGGTACCTTTATGGAAGCTCTGAATAATGCTTTCCATTGAAGTACGTTCAAACTACGATGCTGAACTCAAGAGTGTTAATGATGCCTGATGATGGCAAAATGCCATGTCCCTGCTGATTTCATGTTTGACGTTGAATACACAGTTTTCTATTTGACTTTCTTAAATACAGCTGTCATCACATGAAAGAAGGCACCATCAGTCAGCTGTTGCTTTTGCGCTTCCTCCCAAGGCCTGATGTCATGCTTCCCGCTTGAAAATAAGGATCTTCAGCCTTCGCGCTCAATCTCAAAGGCATTGAAGAAAGCATCCAAGAAAGTTTCACTTGTCTATTACTCTTTGCACAATCTTCTCCTTATCCTTTTTGTTTCTTTTTGCAAACAGGTTTGTAATTGATTGAAACAATTTGCTCAATCTCAGTTCAGATTACGGCTGATTCTTTGAGTTTCTTCAGTAAATTTATTGAAGGAGTTGTATCTGTGTTTTCAGTAAAGCTGTTGTTCAAAGTCATCGGTTCATTCACACATTTGAACTCTCGCTTGTCGTTGAGATTATTGCCTTGCTGTCATCTGCCTTTTGGTTAGCTCCATCAGACGAGGTTCTACCATGTTTCAACCCAAGAAACTGTCCACAGCTCTAGATGGTGTGTCATACCGATTCCTGCCCAGCCATCTTCCACTAAAATTATTTTAACTTGTATATGCACCATGGCAGGTCTCGCTGTTCATAATTTAATTTTGGTCGAAAGCAATTATACTGGTTTTGGAAGCTGCTTGAACTTTTACCCTCGCTTTCACCTTTCACCATTGCTGTCACCGCGTGCTTAATTGACGATACCGTTTTCGCGCTGTCGTTTCACCTTGTGATCCTGCAACCTATGCACAAGATTGCCACTACATGTCAAACAAACAAACGTTGCATGTCCTTATTATCGCCGCAACAGCTGCCAACGTTTCGTTTTCGGTTTCGTTAAACATTCTATCTGGTGACGTTCGGTCTTTCCTGTCATCTCAATTACGTGACCGTAGTCCGGCCATGGTCCCAGCCACTGTCAAATCCTGGCAGTCCAACTGGCCTCCCACCACACACCAGATCCCACCGCCGAGTAAGCAGCTGCATTCGCATTTACGTCGACAGCAGGCCTGCACACACTTTCAAAATCAAACAACTCCGGCAATGTCTCACATCCTGTTCTTCATCTTTTCTGACTGTTACACGTCCCCGGTTCAGCTGAGCTGTTTCAAGAAACAAGACTCCTTCCCACTTTGTCCTGGTCCTTGACTTGATCCTGTTCAACATGGCTCAACGTGAGCTGGGCATCGATCTCCACGTCTCGGAAGCACGATCCTGTCCCAGTCCATCTGCATCACTGTCATCTCACAACCTTGAAACAGCCTGATGTCGATCATTTGATCCCGTCGCCGGCACACATTGTTTCAGTCTGCAGGTTGCCATTTGACTAACTGTTAAGCGTCGCCTGGTGTCAACCTCAAAGTTCAACAGAGTCAAAACCATCGGTTGCCTGTTTGACAAATTTCATGTTTTTGCCTAACTTGTGGGAAGTCGCACCCCACAGCAACACAGTTGTCGACACATTCCGAGGGTCCCACCTGGCCAGAGCATAATGCCAGTCCTGATCACACATCCACTAAGATGGGCTCACACACACTTTCAACCCCACCAACACGCAGTTCCATTTGCTTACCAGCTTCATCGGGTGTCAACTTTTAGTTCATTTATGTGGTGGTACTGTTCGTGTGTCATCAAGCCCAGAGGTTCAGTTCAAGTGTTGATCATATGAGGGCGCTCTAGTTCTAGCAGGATTGCTCAGCCCACCAGACCAGGCCGCATTTCGATTGCTCCCCACTCCGGCGAGCAACTCGCTAGAACTAGAGCGCCGTAATTAACACCGCTTGAGCTTCAATTGTGACTCCTTGTGTTCGTGAGCACCTCCTCTGCTTCTTAGAACTGGCTGCTTAGCCCATCATGATCACGCTGGGCCAGTTCGGCCATTGCAGGCAAAGATCACAAATAGCTTGGCCAACCATTGGTGGTCATAGATTTAAATCTGGTGGCTACGATTAGAACAAGACTAAGCGGGCATTACGCGCCTTCATCCTGGATCTGGGCCTTGCCTAAGTTAGATCCAACGACGTATCAGCCGATCCACCTGAACCGGTACTGGGGCAGCGATTAGGGAAAGCGAATGCTATGGCAAATTCCGTATTTATTTAGAAATAGAATTTCAAAATCAGATTTGTTTGGTAGCTTGAAAAACCCTATAACTTTTGATCCACACGCCCAAAAAAATTACAATACCACTTTATATCAATAGTGCGGGAATCAAGTGGAACAAGCCCCAGCTTTCAACCATCCAATTTGTTTAGTAAAAGTTTTCTGTTAGATTTCTCTGTTTTTGCAATGAAACATTTGTATGCTTGTTAGATTAGAAAAATCATTCCAAAATGTTTTCTTTATGATAAAATCTTGCAAATTGGTTTGTGGTGAATCCTATTTACTCTATCTTAGGAACCAACCCATGGTTTTAAAATGGATTTGGTGAAGTTTAGGATGGATTAATTGATTTAGGCCCATTTCTAGCCAAATAAAATATTGGTTTGGTTATGAAAAATGTTTTGGAGTAAAAACTTTGGGAAAATGATTTGTATCAAACCCATCAATTCTAAACACCAAGTTTTGAGAAACAACAACTTATTTTGGTGAACAACTTAAAGTTGTTGCTTTGATAAAAATATTTTCCACCACATAAAATAATGATTGGATTTAAAAATGGTTTATGGATAAAAACCTTTTGCAAATGGTTTTGGCACTTTAGAAAAATGTCTAACAATTCTTGAGCCTTTACATTGTGTAGGTAGCCTAGTAGAAAACCACTCACAAATAGAACTATTCTTTTGCATGCTCAAGCATGCATGACCTAGTTTCTCTTATTTTATGTGTTTGTTTGATTGTTTGAATATTGGTTGGAATGCTAGTTGAGGCCATTGTAGTTTGCTTGATTGATTTGTAGTGTAAGATTGAAAAGTGTGAAACTAAAGCAAGATCAAGAAGTGAACCATCATTCCTTACCAAAAAGGCAAAGTGACACTATCATCAAAAAGTCCTATTTTTATTTTCATTATACTTAGTGGATTTTGAAAACATGCATGAAAAGAATTTCTATACCTTATGCTATGCTAAATCCTAACAGGGATACCCTATACATTCAAAGAGTAGTGAAAAAACAATGTAGTTGTTACATGCTTAGCTATGTATGCTATATTTTGAAAAGAGATACATGTTGAGATTTTATGAAGTTGAGAAAAGGACTTTTGTTTTTATATAATAAAACAAGGCACTCAATGAACCACCGGGTGACAAGGATACACATTAAGTTTTTGGAGAAGGTGGCAAACAAAAGGAAACCATATGTCTATGGCAATCTCTTTGTAGTTGTAGCTCCAAAAGAAAACCACCTGTGAAACTTAGAGATTGAAACATGTTTCTCTCCAATTGTGGCTGTGGTAGCAACCACATGCTACTTGCGGCTCGGCTTAGTAAACTACATTGGGAAGACCCATACTGCAGTTTCTTTCAGGTTACATGAAAATGAGGGACCTTGGAATCCTACACATGGGTACTGGAAGACAAGTTAGCAAATGATGTATATGGAAGGGACCTTCGAAAGACTTCTCTGCCACATTCTCAATCTCACAAAGATCTATCTTGGTGGAGTACCAACTAAATGGGCCAACGGGTGGCAACAAGATGAGAGTGTGATATGTGGGTAAAGTGTACAACTTCTGCAGTAAGATAATAAAATCTAAGTACTTAGCCGTGTCCCCTCAAGTTATGACAATACTGAGCAACTAAAGCTTGAAGCTAAGTGGAAATCTCGATATTCTAATTTCTAAAAGAAAAACTTTTAAGTGACAACCAAAGACTCTGATGCACTTAGTACCAAGGAACTCAAGATATTTTTGATAAAACTTGATGCACTTGGGGGGTACCCAAGGAGCCCTTGAAAGAGATTTTTGACAAGGACTTGAACACTTGGGGTACCAAGGAGTTCATGGATTTTGATAAAGAGATTTGACAAAAAGATCTAAAACCATTTTGAAAATATAGGATAAATCATTAAGCTTTCAAGAAATGAGCCTTAAACTCTACTTCTAGCCAAAAAATGCATGTAATGATAGGATCCACTTGTATTCAACATAGTAGTGAAACTTGCCAATACAATTCAAATGTATTGACCCTCAGGGTGGCTGTAACTTGTAATGTTGCAGGTTTGATTGATTTTGTGAAGATTGATTGATTAGGATTACAAAGTCTATAACTAATATAAGTGTTTGGGTTCGCGTGGCACTTTTGAAGATGAAGGACCCCATGCTTATAGTTATTATTCCGCTTATAATGTAATGTAATAGCCAAATGAGCTATGTAAGATGTGGCCAAAATTATGTTATTACTGGTTATAAAGTAGATATTGAATTATATTCATGATATTATATCTTAATCGTGATGCTAGTTATTGAATTCAGCATTAAACACAAAATTTCATTTTATTTAAAGGTTGGGACCTCACAGATGGCACGTACACCGTGTTGCCCTAGGATTGCAACCCAGGATTGGACAAAACCCTTAGAGAGATAGAGTTGTGTTGTTCCAAAAACTTATTTACAAACAAACTTGTAAACTTCTTTCCTCAATCCATTTTTTTGTTTTGACTCTACATCTCTTCTATTTCTCAACTTTGATGGATGTAGCCTACCCCATGGCCAAAAGACCTTACCATGAGCTAAGAACATTTTCAACTCTAATGACTTCAACTTCTTCAACTCTAATGATCAACTTCTTCAACTCTAATGACTTCAACTTCTTCAACTCTAATGACTTCAACATCTTCAGCATATTCACCAAGGACTTTCAACTTGGATACCACTAAGGGGACCACAAGTGAGACAAGTGAAATCTTGCTTCAAGATATAGAGACCCAGGAAATGCAAAATTAGGAAGGAGTTCACCTCACCTTGAAGTTTTAGACCAAGAATTTTCCTAAGGAAACCATGATCTCAAGTAGAAAGAGGAATCAACCAAGAAAGATGGAAAGATCACAGAGAACCATATGGAAGATAGACTAACTATGTATTGTTAAGTCAAACACACTTAAACTTATGTGGTGTAACAAGCAAGCACTTTTGTCGCATTTAAGAATGTGTTTCTGAACTTTGCTTGCTTTGAGGAAATGTTTGTTTATGATTGTCTGCACATTGTTGCGTGAGTTGTGGGATGAAATGTGATTAGAATCCTTATTTAGGAAATGTCTTGGCCTATTCTAATCTCAGCCTTCAACCCAAACAGATGACTACTCCAGGAGACTCTAACTGATCAAGGCTGAGTGACACCAACACCAACCAAGAGGACAAAAGCATGAAAGAACTCATAGCAACCCAACACCAGCCTTGAACCAAATGACAAATTTCAATTCATAGCCAACACCAGTTGGGGAAGATCCAACCCTGCAAGGATTTTTTGAAACTCCGCCTCCAATTGATGCTTACAGGTGACAAGATCAAATGGATCAAACATGGAAGACAAACTACTCCAAAAAGAGTTTGTGACAACAAGGATGACAGAAATGTTATTCTAGATGGAGCCCCAGCTTGCATTATTATTTGTGGAGACAAGGATCATACTTCCAAGGAGCATGGAGATCAATGTGCCCAACTATGAAGAGAAACATCCCCGCTGGCCAATGTCCCATTCCTCTCAAGCTTTCACTTGTTATTTGTAGTGAAGGAAACAAACCATGTTCCTATCCACGCTACCCCATCTATTCCATTGTGGAACAAAGGAAACAAGGTGGAGTACAACAGATGATTGCAAACCATCCAGAAGGATCCAAGTCTACCAAGAAGGTTGATGACAAAGGAAAAGGTCCACTTCTTATACCCTCTCCAAGCAAAACAACCCAATTCAAAGGACCAAAAGAAAGTGCATATGCATTATCCAAAGAGCAATAGAAGGTCCAAGAAACATGTAGACATTCTTACCTACCGGGTATAAACATATGAACAACAAGAACTAGATGCACTCCTAGCTTTGGGAGAAACCCAAAAAGCAAAAGAAGGACAAAAAGCTATGCAATGTCATAACATGTAAAGAAATGGGACACTATTCCGTTGAATGCCCAGAGAACTAGAAGAATAAGGAGATTGGGCCAAGTGATAGCAGCAACAAATGCAAAAGAGCTAGGCCATTATGCAAAGCAACTTGTCCACAGAGACAATGTGAAGAACTCAAAGATATCAACTCGTTTAATTGTAGAAACTCTTGGTGACATTATGCAAGCAATTGTCCGTAAAAAGATGAAGAACAAGTTAAAATGTTTATGAAGAAGGATCTCAACCTTGGCCCATGAGTCAAGTGGGGAAACAAAGGACACATGCAGTAAGTTTGCCTGCAGGAGTTTTCCTCAGGATCCCAAGAAGTGCAACATGTAATTTAGTTTGAATATTTTAAGGGTGGTAAAGAGACTTCACTTGTTTCTTGAAAGCCTACTTGTAACTCCTATTAGCCTTCCCAAATCTCTGTGATCGAGGATTATTTTTACAGGTGAAATGTCACATCCTCAAGATTTTTCCAAATCTTGTAATGTGAAAATAAAACATGATAAAATAAAACTTCTGATGATTTTCAGGGTAGAGAAGAAACTTTTTGAATCCATTTTGAAACTTTCAAACCTATTTTTTGAAATAAAATAAAATCCTAAAGGGATTTAAAAAAGATAAACATTTAATAAAGGAAAAATAAAAAATATTTGAACTACTATTTTTGGAAAAATAATAAAATTATGTTATTCCTGGTTATAAAGTTATATTATGACCTTCTTGTTTCTTGATAATATACATCTTAACTGTGGATGCTAAAGCTATTGATCCAGTGGACCAGTACATTGTAAACACAGGTGGACTCTGCACCTTATTTAAATCCAATTGTGTTCATCCAACTACATCTATGACTAGAAGTCCACCTTCGTGTTATTCATGAAAAACCTCCAAAGATTAAGTTGCAAGCAACAGAAAATCCGCTTTAAGAAAAGTGTAAGGTAACAGTCCACATGTTCCATGAACAAGAGACCGTTGTTTTCTCCCTAGTAGTAACAACACATCTACAAATCAAGAGATTATTGTCACTTCCCACATGGAAACTAGAGGCATGAACGCACATCATCGAGTAAGCACATAAATACTCCTCTCTGGAGTCACTAGCAACTACTTGGCCAAGATAACTACTAGCAGCAAAGAGCATGCAAGATCACAAACAACACATAATAGAATCATAAAGACAGAACCATTAATCAAATCAACATAATAATCTCAATATCCACTCTGGATTCCCCGCAAACACAACATGCATGATTACAAATAGATTATATCTTGATCATGAACGGAAAGCCTCACAAGATCTATACATGAAAGCACAAAGGAGGAGATACAACCATCTAGCTACTACATGGGACCCATAGTCCAAGGTGGAAACTACTTTACATGAACCACACCGTGAGTAGAAGGCCTCCCGGATGATCTCCTCCTAAGCAGTGGTGCGGGAAGTGTAGGGTTCGTGAGTATGGAAAAAACAAAAAATTCTACCGCATCGCACACAACAAGCCAAGATCTATCTACTAGATTGAAAGCAACGAGTCGATAGGAAGAACTTCCACCTCAAGATTCCTGAAAGCAAGTGCTAATCTAGGAGCAGATTCTCGTGGGGTGATGAAGGTCATGATTCTTGCCGATCTCAAGATCACAGACATGATCCTTCGGGGCTACACATTGCCTCCTGCTAGCTCTGCCTGGCAATGGGTCACATCGCTCGCAGATTTTTTGATTAAGACCTTCCTCTCCCTTGTTCCAGCAGGCAAAAGAGGAGGTTGTGCACTCTCATCGTGATTCCGTAGCACGCACGGCATGGGGGGGTGCGTCAAGTAGAGGAAGATCTCGCAGAGGGCTTCGCCTTTTGCTTGAGCAGTATGGTGGAGTATGAGAGAGGCCTTGATGATCTACTTGGCTTAGGAGGGCACCAAGGGGAGGGTGGCTGGCGGCCAGAAGTTTGGGGGGAAACCCCACCGGGCGCAGTTGGAGATCCCTAGGCAGCGGGCGTGCAGCACTTGTGGTGGTGGCTCTTGGGGCTAGGGTTTTGGTGTGTGAGGGTAGGGGGCGCCCTACCTCCTCCCATAGGTGGGAGGAGATGGCTTGGGGAGGAGGGATTCCTCCTCCAACTCCTCCTCATGAGCCGGGCGGGTGGAGGAGTTGACTCACTACCCCAGGTAGGTTTCCTACTCCTCCTCCACCAAGCAAACTCGGATTTGACTTTTCAAATTGGCGCTTGACTTGCAACCTGGATTTGATTTCTCTCTTCATATTGCCCAGCTAAGTGACCTAGTACATGATGCAACCATTCCACATTGTCATGACACATTCATGTACCCTTCCCTCCGTAGTGCCGACCTTCCAGACTTTTCTAGAACATTCTCCCAGTGAAAACACCGAATCATTTCCTCAACTCAAACAGGACTTTCCTTTATATGAATCTTATTCTCCTGGACCATTTCCTCGATATCCCGATCCCATCCGAGACTTCTAACAACATTCGGTATCTTACTCATCATTCCATAAATACTAACAACATCGAATATTTACTAGTGTGTCTCCAATGCTATCGTTCGTGAATTATGCGACATGACTCCAGATACTTCTTCGATCAATAACTGCATAGAGGAATCTGAAAATTCATATGGCTCCCTACATATTTCTACGATTACTTATGATCGAATGAACCACTTACATACGATACTAATTTCCCTTTGTCTCTACGTGATAGTTTACTCATCCGGTGGTTTTGATCGGCTGTATCTCCCAAGATACCTAGTTCAACCTTATTACATCGAGTAAGTACTCTTTTCTAGTTCCCTTGCGGATATGTGGTCCCTTGTGAGCTGTGCCTCACATGCTTGTGCTTAATTGGATTGACATTCCACCAAGAGGTGTGGGCCCAGTATATCTATCCGCTATATGGATGGAAAAAATCCCACCTTGATCCATGTGCCTCAACCCATACTCTTCCCAACACACTCAATGCCACCTTTATAGCCACCGGGGCCACGGTGTGTGGTGCTTTGATGTCATCAAAGCATCCTTCCGTGATGGTGGTTAACATGATCTCATTGTCGGAAGGAATTAGGTTACTATGTATCAGAAAGTTTATAGCAAATGAACTATTAAAATGACTTGATCTTTTATGCTACGCTTTATCTATAGGAGTATGTCCATCATACATTCTCCTAATGATATGATCTTGTTAAGTTAACAACATCTCAATGTTCATGATCGAAACCATGATCATCTATTAACCAACAAGCTAGTATTATAAAGAGGTTTTACTAGGACTCTATTTTAGCTTACAAATCACACAAGTATCGGGAGTGTTTCCTTGCTAATCACTATTATAGCATGAATGTAAACATTTATCATAAACACAAAGATATAATACAATAACCACTTTAATTATTGCCTCTAGGCATATCTCCAACAGAAGAACTTCGTAACCCCCGATCTAGGACGACGATGGTGGCGGCTGGCCACAGATCGCTTCGTGGATTTCTTTGATCGGTCCTCGGGGTTTCAAGGTGAGACGGGCTTCTCTATAGGCGGGGAGATCAGAGGCGGGCGGCCAGAGGGGCAAACCCTACCCAAGTTGCTGGGTAGCCCATCTCGCGGCCTAGGGGGGTTTAGCCTCCTGCATGCCTCCTCGCCTCCTCCGACTTCTTGTTCCCCACTTGAAAGTTATCGACTTTGTCCCTTTCGGTCCTTCCAATTCCGAGAATATTTCTTTACTAACTTTTCTCAAACCAAAACAGCAGAAAACATTGCATTTGGCACTCGTTGCAACTTGTTAATAGGTTAGTATAGAAAAACATGTAAAAAATCACCTCAAAGCGTGGACAAGTAAAGCAAAGTAGATACAAAACAAGCATGGAGCATCAAAATTATTATAGATACGCTTCCCAACGACAAAGCATCCACAAGCTTAACTCCTGCTCTCGCCCCTCGAGCAGGTAAGTGATAAAAGAATAATTTTGAGGTGACATGCACTCTCACAATAAAGATCCAACCATTTGCAAGCATTGAAAGCTGGGATCAAAGAACTCAAAACATGTGCATGAAAGATGGAGTTCTAACAATAGGGACATAGTAATTATGCAACATGGCAAGCTACAAAACAACAAATATCATGAATAATATGCATTGAAAAAATGTTTGTTTGTTTCACATGCGTAGAAAAACATAGTATTAGTGGCAATCATCTTGTCCTCTCATAGAGGCAGTGCAATATAATGCATAGACACCTGCAAAGTCTACAAGGGTGCCTAGAAACAAGTAGCACAAGAACAAGTAATATCACAATATGCATCAATTAATAAGCTTCCGGGAATTAAGCACTACACAATAATGTAATGACAACTATGCTCTCTTAATGGTGCCTAACTGTAGAAGGTGGAGACTCAATAGTGGTGGAAGAAAGGCTTTTTTGTAAAAAGAAGCAGGATTAAAAGTTTCCTAAAACGAGCTTCCAAAAAATTATGGTACTAGTTAGCTTTCAGCCCTCATTGCCCCTATCACTTCATAAGCATCTTAAGTGGTTACAAGTTAAAGTAGCAAAGCTGGAGTATATGCTTGATGGGTTAAGTATAAGTTGGAAATCTCATGCCCCTTTGAATACGAGGGCCACACCCTCATGCATACTCAACTTGGGTCCAGGTGAGTTCTTTTTTCACCGTAAGTATTTGCATATCATTGAGAACTCGCATAACGGGTACCCCTTGCACATGGTAGGAGCTCCATAACCAAAATGACAAGGCAAGGGCACAATGAGCATCTCAAAGAATTCTTCTTATGTACCATGGAATATGGTGCTTTTTCTCTCTTCTTCCTCTTTTCTCAATGTGTCTCATTTTTAAGAAGAATGCTTAATGGATGTCACTATGGTGATGTTGGAAGTTTCCCCACCATGATTAGGTAGCATGGCTTAGGCTAGCGGCCTAGGTGCATTTCTCTAACACAGGATACAAACCCATGGCCTTACAAGTTCCCTTTCTTTATTTCACACCGTGACATCCATACACAAAAGAATATGATATCAACTGAAAACAACAAGGCATAAGTGCAATGTTGAAAACGTGCTCCTCGTGACAAAACGACGTTCGCTAATTCCAACTAATATAAGTGCAAGCATATACAAATACAAAGTTGTCACAATGGTTCAAGTTTATTAGGGGCAAAGAATATAAAGTGTGTGCCATCAAGTTCGTGGAGGGCTTTAATCACTAAGTTTTCACATAACAAAATAGTTTTTAATTGGAAGATAGATGGAAAAACAAGAATATATTTCAGGGAATGGTGTAAACACACCATGCATAGGGAGTTTATAGTGGACACTTTATAAAGTCAACTTAGTTTCTTGAGTTGGAAGCATGAGTAGAACTTACATCATACAAGTGGAGGCTAGCAAAAAGACTTGGAGCAACCAACTAAGAGAGCAATAATGGCCATAATCATGAAAAGTGCAACAAAGCATACCTAATCAAAGCAAAGAGTGGTACTACAAGTCAAGGACTAAATGATCATAGAGGCTAATGGTGACTTGTCATAGTCATAACATGGTGTGAGTATGTGCTAAGTCAACCCAAGCAAAACATCAAAGGAGAATACCACAATACTATGCTTTGCATGCTAACAAACAATGCATAATTTATTCAAGGCACACTAAGCAATCCCAATTGTTTGAACAAGACATGCTACAGCAATAAATCACTGCTATTAATGCCAAACAACACCTAGCATGTCATGCTAAATTCTAAGTCATGGGCCAATTCAAGCCCTCTTGCACTTCAAGCAAGAACTACTACTCCTTTCCAAACGCCATGAAAACTTATTTGCAAAACAAACACAGCAAGAACGGGGTCCAAACTACTAAAGCAAAACTAAAAAATCCAAGCAAAGCAAACAAAAAACTAAGACGCCCAATAACAACATTAAACGGTGCAGTATGAAACAATAAAAAACGTAAGTGTTCAGACACATACCCCCAGCTTTTTATTGATGAAGAAGGATGCCTTGGGCATCCCCAAGCTTTGATGCTTGTACCTATTGATATTTCTTGGGTGACACCATGGTGGCATCCCCAATCTTGAGCTTTTTGTCCATTATTCATCTCATCGAATCATTCTCTCTCTACACCTGGAAATTTTTCCTTCATACTGTAAAAACTTCACACAATCTTCATTAGCAACATTAGTGTATTCAAGAGATTTTAGACCATTGAAAAGCTTTGGAACAGCATAGGCTTTTTACTAAAAACACAAGATACTGTAGTAACTCCTTCAAAGAAACTCAATTTTCACCTTGAAGAGAGCCTCAAAAAGGAATCAATAAAGAAGCAATGCAAATAATGGCAGAAATCTGTCAAACAGACCAGCAGGTAGTAGAAACGAATTTTTTCGAACATCTTCTGTTGCTCAATGAAAAAGTGTTGAACTAACGAAAGTTAGACAACATACTAGGGATTTATTAGTAATTGTGAGCTCATAATCCTGAGTTACAGAGCCTCTTACTCACGAATTTTTTGGCGGAGGATAGAAATCTGTTTCTGGGACAGCAACTCTCCAAATCTTACTTCCTCTTATTAGAGGTCATTCTTGGCACAAAAGGAAACAAAAAGGATAAGGAGAGGTTATTACAGAAGCAATAACTTCCCAAGACTCAAGTAAACTCTTGGATTATCTCCTTAACAAGTACTTTTCTTTAATGTCGCCTTAAGTTAGGCACAAGACAACAAGAAGAATCAACTATTTTCAAAATGAGGAAGCATTAACATCAAACCTTGCTTTCAAAGGAGGAGCAAAAGCAACTTCTCTTATCATAGGTGTAAGTGTTAAATATCTTCTTGAATGGAAAATGATATTTGATGGTGCTCTTTCATATCAATGATGGCACCAATCTGTTTTAAGAAAAAGTCTTCCCAAAGTAATAGGGAAGAAGAAGCTACAGTATTCAACATCCAAAACATAGAAATCAACAGGACATAAGCATTTTAACCATAATGAGAAACATCATTAACACTCCCCATGAGTTTCTTCTTCAGCATTAATACTTCATTGAGTGACATTTAAATAACAATCTTCCAATGGTGGCAAATCAAGCATTTGCTAAATCTTTCCTAGGCATAATAGAGACACTAGAACTAATATCACATGAAGCTTTTGAGATCAAAGTCATTCACTTGCATATTAATAATGGGTTCCCCAACTATCTTCATTTTCCTAGGAATAGAAGCTTTGTGTTTTAGCTTCTTCCTTTTTAATCTTAACAAGAGCATCTCAGAATGTGTTTGGTAAAGGAAACATGCATATCACTAGCATCAGGACTTCTAGTAAAGCTTTTAAGGTAAACATAATCACTTTAGAAATATTGCAACCATCAATATCAAAGTCAAACTTAGCATCACTAGTAGTAGGCTCACTAGGCTTAGGCATAGTAGGAGGATGAATAGGAGCTACTTGTGGTTTAGTGGTGATAGTACACACTATTGTTTCTATCAATTTCAGCTCTTTCCCACCTAGCATGAAGTTGAGCTAACAGTTTAACATTTTCATCAATAATAACATGTATGGCATGAGCAGTAGTAAAGGTATTTTCCATAGTTTCAGGTTTAGCAACCATTTTATTAACCAAGGAAGTTTGAGCTTGCACAAAGAGGATATATGTTTCTCAACCGTTAAAAGCTTTTCCTCTATAGTCTTATTGAAAGTGGTTTGTTTACTAATAAAGTCTTTGAGCATTACTTCAAGTTCAGAGGGGCACTTCTAGCATTATTCTAAGAGCCCATAGAATTGCCATTATTAGGAGGATAAGGCCTATAATTGTTGTTGCTACCAAAATTATTCCTATAGGCATTGTTGTTGAAATTGTTGTTTCTAATGAAGTTCACATCAAATTGCTCTTCTTGAGAAACCAAAGAGGCTAAGGGACCACTAGGAGGATCTAGAGGAGCTTTCCATTAACCAGAAATAGCCATAATAACATCAATCTTTTCACCAAAGAGGAAGTTTCTCAACATAATTTACCTTCTTACCATGTGGAGCTCTCTCAACATGCCATTCAGAGTAGTTAACCATCATATTATCAAGGAGCCTTGTTGCAGCACCCAAGGTGAGTCCCATAAAAGTACCTCTAGTAGGTAATCCAATGTGTTTCTTGATGACAAGTTCAAACCTGCATAAAAGTTTGGATAATCATCCAAGCAGTGAGTCCATGAGTAGGGCAATTTTAACCAAAGATTTCATTCTTTCCCAAGCAGGAGCAACATGTTCACTATCAAGATATTTAAATTTCATAATGTCACTTCTCATAGCAATAATCTTAGCAGAGGATAAGAGATTTTCCAATAAAAGCATATTTGCACTTAGTCCAAGAATCAATACTATTTTTTAGGCAAAGATAGCAACCATTCTTTAGCTTTTTCCTCAAGGAGAAAGGAAATGCCTGAGCTTAATAATATCTCCGGTTCACATCCTTATAGTTTTACATCTCACAAAGTTCAACAAAGCTATTAATATGGGCAAAGATTATCAACCAAGAGAAAATTGCTCTCTCATCACAAGATTCAACAAAGCAGGCTTAATTTCAGCAAAAGATAGCATCGTGAGCAGGTGGGAAAATAGGTGTGCTTAGGAAATCATTGTTGTTGGTGCTAGTGAAGTCACACAACTTAGTGTTCTCAGCAGAATCTATTTTGGCAAAGGTGGACAAGCCAAAAACAGCAAAGAAGTAGTAGAGGTGAACTAAATTTTTGTGTTTTTGAAAAGAGGCAAACAAAAACCAAGCAAAAGAAACAAAGCAAACTAAAAACAAAGTAAAGTGAAAGGAAGTGAAGGACTCCCTAGTGAAGACGTTCTTAGACCCCGAACGCGCCAGAAATCTTGTTTGTCTAGCTGGCGCTTGACGCGGAGGAAGAAGTTTGATGTCCCTTTATTCCCGGCAACGGCGCCAGAAATCTTGAAGTGTGCACCCAGTGTTGACGTGGGACACTTCGTTGGAACCCCAAGAGAAAGGTGTGATGAGCAAAGAAGAAGTTTCCTCAAGAGAGACCGAGTTATCAACCTCAAGGAGGAAGGAACGCCTCAAAGGTGTTGCTGGCAACATGGAGACCTGCACAACACAAACTCAAGACTTTGTCCCAACGAATCAGTGAGGTTGTCAAGCTCACCGGTTTGCTGTAACAAAGGATTAAACGTATGGTGTGGAAGGTAATGATTTGCATCAAGTAAACAAGTAACGTGGAAGATGTATCAATGGTAAAGATTGACCGTCCATAGTTCACTAGAGTTTCTCCTTAGATAAACAACATGGCATGAAGGGTAAACAAATTATAGTGGGAAATCGACAGAACTGAGCAAGGCATAACAATGCAATTACTAGCCGTAAAGATCCTATGAGGTTGATTAGCAATACAACAATATACATAGATCATCCAACTGCATCTATGACTAGAAGTCCACCTTCAGTTATCATCCCAACCCCTCCCGATTATTAAGTTGCAAGCAATGCATAACCGCTAAGCAAATTGTGTAAGGTAAATAGTCCACATGTTCCATGAACAAGAGACCGTTGTTTTCTCCCTAGTAGTAATAGCACATCAACAACCTAAGAGATTATTGCCACTTCCCTTGGAAACTAGAGGCATGAACCCACTATCGAAAGCATAAATATTCCTCTTGGAGTCACTTCAGCAACTACTTGGCCAAGATAACCACTACTAGCAACGGAGAGCATGCAAGATCACAAAAACAGACATGATAGAATCATAAAGATAGAACCATTAATCAAACCAAGTTAACATAATAGTCTCAATATCCATCGATCCCCGCAAACACAACATGAATGATTACAAATAGATTAGACTTGATCATGGGCGAAACGAAGCTCACAAGACCCATACATGAAAGCACAAAGCAGAGATACAACCATCTAGCTACTACAGGGACCCATAGTCCAAGGTGGAACTACTCATGAATCATACTAGAGAAGGCTCGAGATGATCTCCCCTCAGTGGTGCTGGAAGAACTTCATATCCCCGATCTAGGGACGACAGGCGGCAAGGCTACATGACGGTTTCGTGGATTTCTGATCGGGTCCTCGAGTTTCAGATCGGGGCTTCTAATAGCGGGGGAGACCGAGGCGGCGACTGAGGGGGGAAATTTCACCAGGCGCGCAAGTGGTAGGTCCCACCCGCCTAGGGGTTTAGTCGCCTGCATGCCTCCTCGCCTCCTCTAGACTTCTTGTTCCCCACGGAAAGTTATTGACTTTGTCCTTCGTCTGGCCCAATTCGAGAATATCTTTACTAACTTTTATCAAACCAAAAACAGCAGAAAACAGTGCATCCGCATCATGGGTAACTTGTTAATAGGTTAGTACCGTAAAACATGTAAAAAGCACCTCAAAGTGTGGACAAGTAAATCAAAGTATATACAAAAAACATGGAGCATCAAAATTATAGATAATGCTTCCAACGTATTAGTGGGGTCTTATAGATGGTATCGAGCACTATGTTGCATGTAGGATTATGACCCCAAGTTGGATTAGACTAAGGAAAACACTAGGAAAAATGCAACTCTTTGCAAATTCCACACTTGTCTTTTTCTTCTAAAACCTCTCCTAATCATGTTTCTCATCTCTATTTGTAGATGTCCAGCATCAACGATGTCATCAAGAAGGGACCACTCTTGACCATGACCTTATAATGAGATGGAGTTTCCCAAGGCAATCAAAAACCTCATGGTTAGCTTGGGAATACATGGTAAACCGGTACAAGGGATTTGAAGTGATGGATGAAGGAGAAGAATATTGGTGGGTGCAACTCCACTTGTACAAAAACAAGGGAGACAACCACAAGGAGTCGGGATTCTGCATGGTCACCAACTCAAAATGTATATGTCATTCTTTTGATTCTCAAGAAATGCATCTTGGAATGCTATCAAGGAGCTTGGTGAAAGACCAAGTGTAGAATGCTCAACACTCAAAGTGACCTTTAGAGAAGAGAAGAAGTATACCCAAGACTTAGAAACCGCCATAAACGCCTAAGGGAAGATATCATAGACTTCTAGCATATGAGTGAGATTTGTGACGTTTTACCACCACACTTGTCGCTTTTCTCGTGTTAATAATTTGATCATACCAACCTATGTGCTATGGCAAGTTTTTGCCTGCTATGTTTGAACCTTGGTGCTTGTGGTAGATTTTGTATCCCATGACTTGTATGTTTTATTGTTGAATGTATGCTTTTGGCTTTAGCTTCAACTATATTGTGTTTTTCTCTACTTGTATTGTTTCTAATTTTTCTATCTTATGCAATAGATGCCTAGCTTTGTTGTCAAGATCGCCGAGGAGTTCAAGGGAACTCGCTGCTCGCCTTGTGAGATCACAGGTGCTCAATCTCCCACTCCCTAGTATTAAGGCACTTCAGCTCACGAAGTTTGAGAGGAAGGATCTTTGGGGCTTCGTAGTCTCATAGCCAGATGATGGAGCCACTCACCTAGGAGATTACCTTCAAGTTCATGCATGATGACAAGGAGAAGGGACTAGATGTAGTCATGCATGAGCTACTTGGACACCTCTACGGACACTCCACCAAGCTTAGGGGCCTCTACTGCAACCTGCCTCGGGAGACGCGACAAGTAGGGAGAGGCTGTGTAAAGACGACACTACTAGAAAGACCATCGAGCCTCGCTTGCCTCTACCTCCAGACCTAGAGAGCCTCATAGACACCTCGATATAGATAGGACCAACGTCATGCTTAGCAATGATGAGCTTCAGGTTCAGCTTGAGGGAGGAGGACAAGCTCTTCGTGGGAGCAGGACGAGATCATCAAGGAGATGGAGGCTAGATTCGGGAGCCAATACAAGAGGTTCAAGAATCAAGAGAAGAGAGCACAGGATAGAAACAAGAAGATCAAGGACATGAGGGCTTAGATAGAGCTCAAGGATCTTGAACTAGAGACTCAGTAGGAGTGATAGAGAGGCTGTGTCTGCAGAAGAGAGCCCTTTTCAGCGAAGATTGAGGCCTCGCCACCAATGTGGAGGAGTACAAGACACCATGGAGACAACTGACTTACTCGTGGACGAGGAGGTCGACATGGAGGAGTAGTGTTGACTACTCGACATATATTTATCTATCATCCTTTCATTTATCGAGTCGCAATGATCATCCAACATGTGGATGGCTTTATAGTATGTTTATTTTTCCAAAACTTGTGTGTTCAAACTCTAAGTTTATCTTATGCTTTATTATTTGTGATTATTGTTGTGATGTATTGTGCATGTTAGCATCTATGGGTTATATCTCATTACTTATCCTTATTGAAACTATAGTGTAAGACCCCACCTTTATAAAGGTAAAGGTCCCTATGATTGCAATGCTAGTCCCTCGATCAATAGCTAGCATACACAGTTTAAGATGAAGTACACGGTAAACAAAGGTCATTATTACATCGCTATTCCGTAGATAATATAGTCTTTACAACTCCATAGCCATAGGATAGTACAAGAGTTTATGATATGGGATCCTTGTGGGATTGACCCTAGGTAAATTCCCGATCTTCACGGATTTGAGGTGGGAGTGAGGGATACATGAACACGATGAACGCTACACAAACGCAAGGTAAAGATACAAACACACGCAACACAACCCGATTCGATTGGTTCTGCTGGCTCGAACAACCAATCCAATAGAATCTCTCAAGAGACCGTTAGGTAGAATCAATGGCAAAGGAGAGATCGGGCAAGCATGATGATAGAATCCAAATCAAAGGAGAGAGTAGAACCAAGTAGAATCCCAAAGGGAGAGACCTAGCACTACTAGAATCCTTGATGAGGAGAGACCAAACACTTAAGGAGGGTCTGACTTAATTTGGAGACGAACACCGAACCCAAGGCCTTGTACAACTCATAGATTAACTATAGAGAGGGGGTCCCATCTAGGGTTAGCACAAGCCTTCATTCATCATCAACTCCAACTAGATCTGAGCCACAAGAGGGCTATTTATAGTACTAGGGGCGAAGGGGTAGGTGGGAGGAATATTGGCCATCAAACCCTTCACAAAGACGCAGACGGCATTTCCGGGCGATAGTCCGGGCGCCAGAGTTGGCGCCAACATTTCTGGCGGCGACTGGTTTTCTCGGTCGTCTGCCGGAAGGGCTCACAGAGAGTGGTTTCGGCGGGAGGGCCGGTTCGCCAGTTGGTGCACCGGAAGTTCCGGCGGAGGCTCCGGTTTGCCGGGCTAGTTGCCGGAAATTCCACGGATTCTCGTGGGCGCGGGCCCGGCACCGGAGTCCTTTTCTCCTTCTTCCATGCCTCTGCTTGGGGGTCTTGGTCTCGGGTCTTCTTGTCGCCTCGCTGGCATCATGGTCATGGTCCCGGTCATAGCATTTGCACTTGTCTCGTGTAGGATCCCATTCACATAATAACCAAAAGAGGGTGAGATATGGAATGAATTCACCTTTGTGCATTTTGATGTAGCATGGTGTGGACCAATGGTGAATGCCATGTATTGGCTGCATCATCCCCCCGCTCAAAACGAAGTCCCCCATTTAAGTTCCATCATCATATAGGAGAGAGGTGTGCACATGGTCTTGAGCTTGTATGTTGTTGGATCTCCTGTTGTAGCCTCGTCAAATTGTTTCAAGATCTTGAAGTTGAGCTTGTCATCAAAGTTTGGTTGGAGATCTTGTAGCGTGTTCCTTGTAGGTGGTGGGTGAGGTTGTGTATCCTGCAAAATCGACAACAAGGAGAAAGAGCTGTATGATGGATAGTTAGTATTGGGCACACTCAAATCACTCTTCTCACGTGTGGTGGCATGTGACGTGGCACTCATGATTTTTCCACTCATTTGAGGCTTATAGCACTCACTCTTGTGTTGTTGGATCACTTCTCACCACTCATCTCACAAGGGTCCTTAGTTGCTTTATCTTGGGCAACGACGCCATGTTGAAGTGATAATTTGGCTTACGGCGTCATAGGTTGTAGCACAAACGCTTTGTCATTCCACTTAAAGGAGTATTGGTTGGAGGTACCATCATGTAGTGCGCCTTGTTGTATTGCCATGGTCTTCCAAGGAGCATGTGACACATGTCATGAAAATAGGCACTACATCACATTCGACTGTCTTGGTATGGACCAATCTTGAAGGAGACGTTGACCTTGTGTTTGATTTGAATGGTGCCATTGTCAATGCTTCATTTGACATGATAGGGATGAGGGTGCTCCATGTATGATAACTTGAGTTTCTACAAAGGTCGATGCTCGCAAGGTTGAGACAACTTCCTCCATCAATGATAATCTTTTATGGACTTGCCATTCTGGCTCGGTTTTGGAAGATGTTGAGGCGCTGGTCCTCTCTAGGGATGGAGTTGGTCGTCAAGACTTGGGCGACAAGTGAGGGGCTTGGATCATGTTCACATAGAAGTGTGTCCTCATCTTGCATTGCGGCATCCTTTGTGATAGCGGCTTGAGTCAAAGCTTCAAATTCATCTTCGCCACGAGTATGTTGCCTGCCTCATCCCCACAAGTTAGCATGACTCTTGTGTTGATGCACTCATAAGACTTAGGCCCTTTCCTCCACACTTGTAGCAAACTACTTGACTTTCCGCTGTTGTGTTGGAGGAGGATGCCATAGGTGTCTTGGATTGCTTGGAGGAGCTTGTTGCTTGGTTTGTTGGCTTGTAGGGCTACTTGAGTTGATTGAAGCGGGCACGCCTTTGCTTCTCGTGAAGCATGTTCCTTTTGCAAGTGGCGCCGCCTTGGTTGCTTGGAAGAAGGTTCACACATACAAGAGTCTTGTAAGGTTGGAAATCGACTATATTGGGTGACATGCCAAACCATTGAGGAATCGTATGATCATTTGCTCCTCAAACTCCTTCACATCGCTCATCATAGTCATTTCCATCTCCTTATACAACTCTTCAATTGTCTTTGTGCCTTGCTTCAAGTTTTGTATCTGTCAAGAGGTCTGGCGATAGTTCTCGGGGAAAATCTTGCATACATCACATTCTTCATCTCGTCCAAGTGGTGACCGTGGTTCTTCTGCTTCTCACGCATTGTTTTGGTAGTCTTCCCACCAAACATTGGCGTAGTCCTCAAACTCAAGAGATGCCATTGCCACTTTCTTCTCTTCGGAAAAGTTGTGGACTCGGAAGATCTTGTCGACTTTGAGCTCCCATTCAAGGCATGAATCGCATTTTCTTCTCCTTTGAACTTGGGCATAACGAATTTGAGTTTCCAAACTTGCCATCATCACGCCTCATGGTCGTTGTTGCGATGTTCTTGGTGTATACTTGCCACTTGAGGGCGTGGAGGCGGAGGAGGAGGCTCTTGATTGCCTTGAGGTTGTTGTGGTGGATGAGCTTGATGATGCTCGAAGTCTCTTCTTCACTGGTCGGCTTAAGATCATTGACATTCATAGCTTGACGGTGCTCGGTGGTGTTGGTGCATGCCCATATTATGTCGAGCTGGCGTGCATCCTCATCATAATCACTTGTATCCCATGCTGGTTCTCGATTTTGTTGACGTTGCTCATGGTGGTTAAGGAGGAGGATGACGATTTATCATTGTGGTTCACTTCATCATGGCATGCTCCCGAGGTTGGTGCATCGCCGGATGATTGCTTGGTGTGGTGGGAAAAATCATGCTCTTGTCGTTGTTGTTGAGATTGAGGAGCATTTGGGTCCACCGCTTGTTGGTCCCCATTGGCGGTGGTGGGGCTCCTCCGTGGTCGGGAGTGTGACCTTAAAGACTCGCTTAAGTGTAGACTTCAAAGAGGCGCAAAAGCGGAGGAACTTGACGATCTTGAGCGATGACTGCGGTCGGGTATGCCAAGGTTGGCAATATCTTGGTGAAGAGCTTGGAATCGAGCATGGTGCTCCTCTCTTGACGTCTACCACGGTACTCAAATTCTCTAAAAGGTCATCAAGACGGTGCTCAAGTCGGCCAAATTGATTGTTGAATTCCCATGCCGCCGCCCATAGGTTGTGGCACGTGGCAAAGCCATCTTGGTTGTTGAAATTACATTCCACTGGGGCTCCACTTTGCCCTAGACATGGTGCATAAACACACTAGATAGATAGGGTGAGATTGCGATGGTAATTGCTACCTTGTCTCAATCGAGTCAAAGATTGGAAAGATTGTTGTTGCCGAGCAGCTTAACATGGTACACAAGACACACACACACAAAGGCCTACAGGTAGGTTGAAAGGTGGATAGCGTACAAATGGAACAATCCAAACGAAAAGGTTATTGTCAAAAGTGGTAACGGGACCAAAGATCAAAAGCAAAAAAGGATTACTCCATAAAAACACGGAGAAAACACAGGAGAAAAAATGGGGTTGTGCGGCCCATATGAAAAATGAGCACAAATGTCCTAACGACGTACTGGTTATGTCGCGGCTAACACAAGGAGAGATCAGAGCTTGTTTGCAAATAAAGGTTGAGAAGCAACGGATTTGCACGCTTGCCTTGCCTAACTCGCACTTTGCTTAGAAGCTTCGGACCTCTTTGTATTGGTATCTTTCTTTTCTTTTATATCTCTTTTCTTCTATGTTATGAGTCATTTTTGGCTATCGCTTACGCACTATCATCAGTAAGAGTGCTTAATAATGCTTCCTCGCAAACACAAAAATGAGCTACTCGACAGGTTAGGTGTAACGTTACCAAAGAAGAAGCATATAAGTGGCAAGTTATACTTTGGTATTGTCATGACTTGCACCTGTGTTGGGGAAGGTGTTCTGTCATGTGTCAAAGAGTGCGATACCCCGATGTTGCGGAAGCTTGAATGAAGGTGGATGACAAAACACCTAACAAAACGCAAAGGAAAACGGTCAAAAATTTGGGGCCTCGAGAACTTTTTCGCAAAAATGTACCGGCGATTCTGTTGTCGGGCGCTTAAATTCCTATTGGGCTTTCAGTCACCGAATTCTCGGCCGAATTTACGATGATAGGAACTGGTTCACGGAAAGTTTCGCCAAATTGGTTCGTGATGAACTTCCAAAAGTCAATTGAGGAATTTGTCAAAATTAGTGGACTTTGGGCTAGGGAATAGCACCAGGCCCGATCTTCACGGATTTGAGGCGGGGAGTGAGGGTAAACCCAATGAACACGATGAACGCAACACAAACGCAAGGTAAAGGTACAAACCCACGCAAACACAACCCGATTTGATTTTCTCTCGTTGGTTTGAACAACCAATCCAATAGAATCCTCGGCAAGAGACCGTTAGGTAGAATCACCAAAGGAGAGATTGGCAAGCGGATGATAGAATCCAAATCAAAGGAGAGAGTACCAACCAAGTAGAATCCCAAAGGTGAGAGACCTAGCACTACTAGAATCCTTGATGTGGAGATACGAAACATTTGAGGAGGGTCTTGACGACTTGCAGACAAACACCAAACTCGAAGGCCTTGTACAACTCATAGATTAACTATAGAGAGGGGTTCCGATCTAGGGTTAGGTACAAGCCTTCATTCATCATCAACTCCAACTAGATCTGAGCCACAAGGGGATATTTATAGTACTAGGGGCGAAGGCGTAGGTGGGAGGGAATATTCTGGGCATCAAACCCGTTACAGCACGCAGACTGGGCATTTCGGCGATAAGTCCGGCACTGCTGGAGTTGGCGCCGATATTTCCGGCGGTGACCGGTTTTCTCGGTCGTCTGCCAGAAGGGCTTACAGTACACTATTTCGGCGGGGAGGTCGGTTCACCGGTTGTTTAACCGAGCATTCCGGTGGAGGTTCCGGTTCACCGGGCTAGGCGCCGGAAGTTCCAGCATGGATTCCAGTAGCACCGGACCTGGCGCTGGAAGTCCTCTTCCTCCTTCTCTTCCATGCCTCTTTCTTGGGGTTCTTGGTTCCTAGGGTCTTCTTGTCGTCTCCTCTTGGCGTCGTGGTCATGGTCCTGGTCATAGCATTAGCACTTGTCTCAAGCAGGATCCCATTCACATAATAACCAAAGGAGGTAGATGTATGGAACAGATTCACCTTTGTGGGTATGGTTAATGTAGCATGATGTGGACCAACGGTGAATTCCATGTGTTGGGATGCATCACCTCGTATTCAAGGGACATGAGATTGCCAGCTTATACTTTGTCAAGCATATACTCCATAGTTTGTTCACTTTAACCTTAATTACTTCAAGATGCTTATGATAGGGGCAATGAGGGCTGAAAGCTAACAAGTACCATAATTTTATGAAGGTCTTCTTGAGACTTGAAATCCCTGCTTCCCTTTATGCAGGGCCTTTCTTCCACCATTATATTGAGTCTTCACCTTCTATCCTTAGGCACCAACTAAGAGAGCATAGTTTCCATTCTTAGTTCTATGTGCATTTTCCCGAAACTTATTGATTGATGCATATTGTTGATATTACTTGTTCTTGTGCTATTTGTATCTAGTCACTCTTATGAACTTTGAAGGTGTCCTATGCATCTATTTGCTACTCCATGAGGGACAAGCTGAATGCCACTATGCTATGTTTTCTGTATGTGAAACAAAGAAACGTTTTTCAATGCATGTTATTCATGATCTTTGTTTGTAACCTTTCATGTTGCATGCATAGTTACTTTGTCTTACTGTTAGAACTCCATCTTTCATGCTCATGTTTTGAGTTCTTTGATCCCAACTTTCAATGCTTGCAAATGGTTTGATCTTGATTGTGATGGTGCATGTCACCTCAAAAATTATTCTTTTTATCACTTACCTACTCGAGGACGAGCAGAAGTTAAGCTTGGGGATGCTTGAGACGTCAGAAACGTATCTATAATTTTTTATGTTCCATGTTTGTTTAGTATCTACTTTGCTTGACTTTGTCTACACTTTGAGGTGTTTTTATATGTTTTTCTGGACTAACCTATTAATAAGATGCCACAGTGCCAGTTGCATGTTTTCTTCTGTTTTTGGTTCTAGAAAAGGCAAAAAATCAATATTCTCGGAATTGGATGGGAAAAAAGCCAAAGTCAATATTTTTTACCATGGGGAACACGGAGCCTGAATACGAGATGGAGGGGAGCCACTAGGGGGCCACACCTCCTGGCCGCGCGGCTGGGCCCAGCCTGCGCCTAGGAGGTGCGACCGCCTTGGCTGCCCCCTGCCTCGCCTCTTCACCTATAAAGACCCCCCGATACCAGAACCCTAAGTATCCGATCAATATTCCATGAAACAGCATGTAGCCACCGCCACCATCGTCCCTAGATCGGGGGGATCTAAAGCTCTTCCCAGCACCCTGCCGGAGGGGAGATCATCCCGGAGGCCTTCTTCTTCATCATACATGCCTCCGGTATAAAGTGTGAGTAGTTACACCTTGGACTACATGTCCATGTAGTAGCTAGATGGTTGTATCTCCTCCTTTGTGCTACCATGTTTAGATCTTGTGAGCTCTGTTCATGATCAAGATCATCTATTTGTAATCATGCATGTTGTGTTTGCGGGGACCCGATGGATATTGAGATTACTATGTCAGATTGATTAATGGTTTTGTCTTATTGATTCTATCATGTCTGTGTTGTTTGAGATCTTGCATGCTCTCCTATTCTAGTAGCTATCTTAGCCAAGTAGATGCTAGTGACTCCAAGAGGGGGTATTTATGCTCGATAGTGGGTTCATGCCTCTATTGAATCTAAGGCAAGTGATAGAAATCTCTAAGGTTGTAGATGTGTTGTTGCTACTAGGGAGAAAACAACGGTCTCTTGTTCATGGAACAAGTGAATTGTTTACCTTACACACTTTTCTTAAAGCAGTTATCTGTTGCTTGCAACTTAATAGTGGAGGGGGTTCGGATGATAACCTGAAGGTGGATTACTAGTCATAGATGTAGTTGGATGGAGATCTATGTATCTTATCGTATTGCCCAATTGAATCTCATAGGATCATGAATGTCTACTATTGCATTGTTATGCCTTTCTCAGTCATGTCAATTGCCCTGTTGTAATTTGTTTACCCAACATTCCATGTTTGTTTATATTAAGGAGAACACCTCTAGTGAACTATGGAACCCAGTCCAATCTTCACCATTGATACATCTTCCACTGTTACTTTTTACTTTTTGCAAACCACTATTACCTTCCACACCATACGGTTAATCCTTTGTTTTCAGCAAACCGGTGAGATTGACAACCTCACTGTTCGTTGGGGCAAAGTCTTGAGTTTGTGTCGTGCACGTTTCCAAGTTGCTAGCAACACCTTTGAGTAGTTTCATTCCTCCTACTGGTTCGATAACCTTGGTTTCTTTCTGAGGGAAGACTTGCTGCTGTGCTCATCATACCTTCCTCTACGAACAGTGAGGTTGTCAATCCCACTGGTTGCTGTAACAAACGATTAACTGTATGGTGTGGAAGGTGATGGTGGTTTGCAGAAAGTAAACAGTAACAGTGGAAGATGTATCAATGGTAAAGATTAGACCGGGGTCCATAGTTCACTAGAGGTGTTCTCCTTAGATAAACAAACATGGCATGCAGGGTAAACAAATTACTGCAGGGCAATTGACAGGACTAAGCAAGGCATAACAATGCAATTCTAGACATCAAGATCCTATGAGATTCGATTGGGCAATACAACAAGATATATAGACCGCCATCCAACTGCATCTATGACTAGAAGTACACCTTTGGGTTATCATACGAACCCCCTCCAGTATTAAGCTACAAGCAACAGACAACTGCTTTAAGCAAAGTGTGTAAGGTAAACAATCCACTTGTTCCACGAACAAGAGACCGTTGTTTTCTCCCTAGTTGCAACAGCACATCTACAACCTTAGAGATTTCTGTCGCTTCCCTTAGATTAAATAGAGGCATGAACCCACTATCGAGCATAAATACCCCCTCTTGGAGTCACTAGCAACTACTTGGACAAGATAGCTACTAACAACAGAGAGCATGCAAGATCACAAACAACACAGACATGATAGAATCAATAAGACAAAACCATTAATCAATCTAACATAGTAATCTCAATATCCATCGGATCCCCGCAAACACAACATGCATGATTACAAATAGATGAGATATTGATCATGAACGGAGCTCACAAGATCTAGACATGAAAGCACAAAGGAGGAGATACAACCATCTAGCTACTACATTGACATGTAGTCCAAGTTGGAACTACTCATGGTTCATACCGGAGGCTGACATGATGAAGAAGAAGGCCTCCGGGATGATATCCCCTCAGGCAGGGTGACGGGAAGAGCTTCAGATCCCCCTGATATAGGGACGATGGTTTTGTGGAATATTGATCGGATACTTAGGGTTTAGGCATCGGGGGCTTCTTATAGGCGAAGAGGCAAGGCAGGAGGGCGGCCAGGGGGGCCACACCCTGCCCAGGTGCGGCCCAGGGTGGGCCCGTGCCTGGGGGTGTGGCCGCCCTGTGGCTCCCCTCTGTCTTTCCACTGGACTCCGTGTTCTCCTCGCTTGGCTTTTGTCCCGTCCGATTCCACGAATATTTCTTTACTAGCTTTTCTGGAACCAAAATCAGCAGAAAACAGGCAACTGGCACTGTGGCAACTTGTTAAGAGGTTAGTACCAGAAAACATATAAAAACACCTCAAAGTCTAGACAAAGCAAAGTAGATACTAAACAAGCATGGAACATCAAAAATTATAGATACGTTTCTGCCGTATCAGGCTACTGCCAAACATACGATACAGGGGGTACGTCGGTCCCTCCACAACTGGCTTGCACGCCGAGTCAACACCGTGCCCCGCGAGGGTGCGGAAGGTTCCCTCCCGAGTAGCGCCTAGCGAAGCTAGGCTAGGAGTCATCCAGAGGGGGCGTCCGCCCTGGATGCCTCCCTCTAGAGGAAGCATGCCGAAGATGGTACGACACTGGGATAGGGACGTGCACACGCGTCACTCGTGGGAAGATGAAAAGACCAGTGGGGGCATTGTATGCCACTCCGATATGGTCCTAGGCCCGCGCTTTAGTCAAAAGAAGGGCTAACAAAGCCCTGGCCGACGGGGTCGTGCCCTCCTATTTTGGTGCAAGAGGCCAAAGGCAGGTGCGCCTTGGTGCAGGATGTCAGCGGTGACCGAAGCCCTGGTGAGGAGCGATGATTTCCAGAGGCGTAGACCTAGTCCACGTAAAGTATCCTCGTGGACAGGGATCTCGAGGGGAGGCAGTGTGGTGACTATTCCCACCAAAGAATTGGGGGCAGAGGCCCGACGCCTCTATATAAAGAGACCTTCTCCTACCTTAGAAGAGGTTGATACTAGAGATCTTAAACCTTAGAAACTCATCCACCATTGTACTCTCATGAAGCACATGAGCAATACAAAAAAGTGGGAGTAAGGGCTTTACCTCCTCACGAGGGTCCCGAACCCGACTAAAAAACCCCTGTGTGCACTCTCTGTTGTGTGTTCACTCCATTATCGCCAAGACTCCTTAAGAATGCGTGTTTAGCCCCCTCACGAACCAAGGACTAGTTGGACCCTTGTTCCTTAATGGGACACAATCTTCGACATTGACAACCTTTTCAACATGTTCAGCTACCACGATTCAATTATCCACAAGGGATTTGTGTATGTTGTAACTCAAATTGGTAATGTTTATGCATGGGATCCTCGGACATGGGGTAAAAATTCCATCATTAAATTTTTAAGCTTCATCATTCAAATTTTGCTGAACTAGCTTCTGAATGTGATTTCATTGCAAGGTCCGGTGCGTCTTTCGGGGCCACCCGATTTTGACGGTAATGGTGAGTACGGTCCAAATCTGTGTTTGTTAGCAAGATCTTCTAACATTAGTAGCCGTATTCTGATCAATACCATGGGAATTAATGTCCGTGGTATGACACTACTTATGGTGGTTATCTTATCGCTGAAAATGTTGCTGATCATCACGGTCACACTATTCACACTTATTATACTGGGTTTTGCTGCCATGTGTTCTCGATTGACACTAGTAGGTTAGTTCCACCAATGCAATGGCGGAGGGTTTTTATCCTTGGAGAATTTTCTATTTTACTGGATTGAACTATCTGATTACTATTCCACATAGCATGGCAGGACTTGTCCCTGGAGATTTGACATAGAACAACTATGTATACACCTCGCTGCATGGAGTTAGCCTTGGTGGATTTATTCCTCGTCCTGAAATATGTCGCTTTAGTATGAATGCTGAAGACACCCTTGTTGGTTCTCAACCAACAATCGCTGAAATTGGCGACAGACTCTCTTGTGGTTCGTCCCAAGCTTGGACAATGCAAAGGATTGGAACTGGCATAATTAACAGTTCAAGGTAGAGGGGCTGAACATACTGATCATATGGAATATGGATTTGCGTATCTTAAATTATTTACTTTTGCGTATCTTGAATTATTTCCTTTGCCTTATATATATATATATATATATATATCTCATGGCCTGAATGTAAGTGTAAGGCCTGCAATTTAATCAAATTCCTTCTGTACGCAAGCCATAGTTTCCATCAGTGTGTGTTGAATATTCTGCAACTTGTTGCGGCCGTAGCCCTTTATTATTTCTTGCACTTTAGAGTTCTCAAAAAATGTGAAATAAATCTGGAATATTGACTATGTCGTATCTTGTGCATCTACAAGATTTTGTCCCAAAATATGATATTATGTGACCTGTGTAAAAAATAATAACCCTAGGAGAACAATATCTTGTGTTATGCCTACAACATTTGTACATTTTATGGAGGCCATACAATGTAAAATTTTGGGATGAAAATTTATAGACGAACTATATACAATATGATCTATGTTCATGATTTATTTCATATTTATTGAAAACTTGGAAGTGCAACATGCAACTAGTTACAAATTGTAATTTCTATCGTGGACGTCTCTAGTGACTCCTAGTGCATCATGGATGCAGGGGCTCACTGGAAAGTGGGGGCGACCTAAACTAGGCCCACCTATCAGATATTCAGAGCCACATAAAGTCATGCATGTTACCTTACTTGAGCGAAACATGGTGTATCTGGTGTCCATGCACGTAGTACACGTCTCTCATTTTGTTGCACGGTTGCATGTTGGACATGTGTAAGACCGTGTACTCTTGTAAAAGAACATATATGAACAGATGAAACATGCCAAAATTACCACGGACACACTTGTACTGTGCATTATATCCGGCATATATTTTTGTCTTGTACTACGACTTCTGCATGCCTGGAAACAAGATGAAAGTACATGTGTCCATGTTGCGTGCTAGTAATAGCAGTAGTAGCAGTAGAAGTAGTAGCAGCAGTAGCAGCAGGAGCAGTAGCAGGAGCAGGAGCAGGAGCAGCAGTAGTAGCAGCAGTAGCAGTAGTAGGAGCACTAGCAGCAAGTAGAGCGATGGCGAGAGCAACAGCGATAGTAGTAGTAGTAGTAGTAGCAGATGGCAGTAGCAGCAACAACGATGGCGAGGCGATAGCAGACAGTGAGTAGCAGAGTAGTAGCGATGGCAGGAGCACTAGCAGCGATGAGTGAAAGATGGCGATGCAGATGCGGTAGCAGAGTGAACAATAGCAGTAGTAGTAGAGTGATGGAGAAGCGATGCGATGAGTAGTAGCGATGGCGATGGCGATGGTGGCGATGTGAGGCAGCAGATGTGACAAGAGCAGTGCGATGATGGCGTGTAGTAATGAGTAGCGATGAGTGCGATGCATGGCGATGTAGCGATAGCAGATAGTAGCAGCAGTATGGCGATGTGCGTGAGTGATAGCGATAGTAAGTAGTAGTTCATCCTTCTATTTTCCACTGAAAATATATTGAAATGAAAGTTGTAAAAAGAAAACCCTCTGGTCAAACTGATGTGACTAGACATTACTGCACCAATGATATTAGCAAATTACTAGCTCCGTGGCTGATGGAAACAACTTCGTGTGTACCAACTCATTGGGACTACAAGTGTAGAGTGTTGTACCAAGCGTCTTTTTATCCACAAGGGTGACTTGAGAGTTTATATCAAAGTCTCAGGGAATTGGATGATCAAGGGATGTTTTTCTCCTCCTCTTCAAGCAATCTATAAAACAAAGTTTTTGCCTCGTATCCCCAAATTCATCGTGTGGTTGTCAAGCACAAGGTTTCGAATTACTAATAAAAAATAAGAAGTAAAGTAATAAAATATGAAAGTAAAATAAAGGCAATGATATGATAGTTGTTTTAATGTTTTGTTTCTGTCTGCAAGTAAAGAAAGTATTTTTGTATTTTCGAAATATTAAATTGCAGAGAATATAAATGATAGTAATGTTGTTGGAAGGTTGTTTCTTATGATAAAAGTTGGACCAGGGTTCATGGGTTCACTTTTCTATTATCTTTTTAAGTTGTAGTGGACATAAAAAAATTCATTATCATAATAATATTGGTGAAACTTCCATATGTGTTTGATAAGCAAGACATCTCTCTTATACTCTTCTAGAAAGGGAAACTCCAAGAAATCTAGAATTAAGAATTAACAAATCATAGCCATAAGTACTTTGACATGATGTTTGAATAAAAAACATGCTACCTTGATAAAACAAGATTATCAATCTGTCACAAGATAATTATAGTGAAGGGATACGGGTAGGCTACACTAGCGCAAATCAAAATTTTCTACCGCGTAAACCAGGATTACTGTTGTCATAGATCACGGGATTACCACTAGACGCGCAGTTGTGGAACTTGATGAAGCGCATCGAAGCAGTGCAAACGATCTACGTCTCCTTCTTGTTCTCGTCCCACGAGAAGCTCCCCTTGCATGGCTCGTCCAAGCGCTACAGATGCAGCACCTCCGAGGTATCCACACGTACAGGGTGGAAGCGTCAAACGCTGGACTGCTAGGTCCACGCGCGCGACACAGGCGTGAGGAGTGGCGGCTGGGTGGAATGGTCTAACCCTGGTCAGCTCGCCCCACCCTCTCTTATATAAGCGTCCCTAGTGGGCTTCTACATTAGCATCCCATTAGTAGCCTAAGCCTGGTCTAATTGGGATCCAATCCTCATTAGGCTTCCAGCTCCTTAAGTGTGTGACCCTATAGGTTCATATACGCATAGACATGACACGAATACACTTATTCTGTCAATAGTTGGTAGAAGCCTCTAGCAAGACGTGCCAACTCCTAAACGCATACAAAGATCATATCGGACGAATCATCACAAGGTTTAGTACATGTCTTTCCTTTTGCCTCACGATATTTGGTCTAGCACCAAGCTGACCTCCCTTTCTCGATATTGTGATTTGGAATCCCTTTACTAGGTTAACTCTTAACCATATGTAGCACGGCCATGCATTTTTGGATCCGATCACTCGAGGGGGCCAGAGATATCTATCTCAAGTAGAGAGGGGCAAAACCCCACTTGAATGACCATGCCTTGCAGCATGCTTCAGGACAAACCCGAAAGCTACCTTTATAACTACCCAGTTACGGATTGATAGCCCCAAAGTATGTCGATACACATCTCAAGTACATGCAACAATCTCAGGTCTAAGGAAAAAACGTACACGATGTGTAGAGAGAGGGATGCAACTAATTACCAGTCTCAAGTTGGGTCAGTCCAACCCCATGTTCATAACATGTGTCAACATTATTGGTTTGACATATCCATGTCTATGACTTGCAAAACATAGTCATCAACCAATCGATGTGCTAGTCTAATATTCACATGTGTCCTCACATGAACTCCGACTAGGGACAACTATTAAATAACCATACAAGTAAAGAGTTTCACAAACAATTCACATTATTGCCAATCAATACAAGTTGCCTGATATGGACATTCAAGGAACATTACAATAACTGATGGATACATAAGGAATATAATCATCTCTATGATTGCCTATATGGCATATTTCCTTCATATAGCACATGAATTCACTTATTCCCTAACAAAAGAAAGGTAAAACCATAGTAGATCTTGAATTTGTTGTCACTAATCAATCACTAACACCATGTTACTCCATTTAATACACACTTCCCCCACACATGCTCAAGCATACAGGTTGGATCAAACACAAGTAATTAAGAATGGGGTACATGATATGAATCCATCAATACATATATCACATCATATAATAAAGATCCACCACATAGGAATTACATATATGACTATAATCATGTTAGGTAGCTCATATGGTACTAGATATATGAAGAACAAGAGAGAAATATATCAAGCTACTGCCACAAACCCATAGTCCATAGGTGGACTACTCCCTCTTCATCATGGTGACGATGTTGGAGATGTTGGAGAGGGTAGAGATCCCTCAGGAGGCAGCTCTGACGGAGTTCCCCCCTCCAATCTTTGTTGGTTCTGTCTCTGTTTTGGTGTTTCTATGCTTCTATGGTGCTCTCATTGAGGATGCCTCGGGAGACTCTTTATATAGGAGTTTTTAGGGCAAACCAAGTCCGTGGGAGAAAGATTGAAGTGAATTGGACGGCCGAGGGTCAAAGGAGGTGTGGTGGCGCGTGCACTAGGCTTAGCTATGCCACCTGCCCTCTTTTGGGCCTCCAGGCCCCTCTTGTGATCTCCAAGCTCATCACTCATCGCGAAATATTCACTTTCCTAGAATCTTAGCTCCATTTGACTTCGTTTACGTTGTTGAAAGATAGAAATACACAAAACAAGGTTTTCCTATCCTACAAAGTTATAACCAAAATAAAGGGGGTCATTGGTAACTCCCCAAAAATCAATATAAAACATGGATATTACATTATATATGTTGCAAATATGTTGGAATGTGTATCAATAAACTACAAAGTTCATGTATGCATTTTACATGCATCAACATCCCCAAGATTAATCTATGCTCGTCCTCGAGCATGAAGGTGATAAAACTAAACATGGACTTTGTAGTCACACAAAGTTTACAAGATTCAATCTTTATATAATAGTAATAAGCAAATGAGCTATAAAGTGATATCTCTTATACACTACAAACATGCTTAATAATAAGTTGTTTTGTATTGAAACAAATGAAAGTACCATGAACAATTAAGCATGCTAGATGAACTATAAAATTATGGAAGATTGTTTTATTTATTTGATATTTTGACACTTCTGTAACAAAAATTAAGTCGGGAACACATGTGCTGCTTCTTCAATAAAAGATATGTAGGAGCATAAAATAAAGTTTTGAGATATATAGCTTAAGTCAACAGTATTCATAAGAGTGGGGTTCCAGGCATTTTTTTGTTGATATAAGTAGGTATGGTTTATGTGTTTGACGATTTAGAAGTTGAATGTATCATGCCCCTTGACCATAAGTACCCATTTCTCATGCTACTCATCTTAGGATCATAAGACATTTCGTAAACATATGCATATAGTTTCCAACGAGGTGGCACCGAGGTACCTCCTTCACCTTCGTAAGAGTGGTCCTTACCCCCTAAGTTCCAAGGTAGACCATCCATACTCCAATGACAGGACAAATAGATAAATGAATCCAAAGCATTTTTATTTTGTTACTATTTGCGTAGATTTTATTAAAATTAATTCATAGCATGTCCATATTGTAAATTTCCACCATGATGTATAGCATGGCTTAGGTTGGAGTCCCAATGCTCTCTCTAACACATATGCATAATCGAAAAAAAACTTGATTATCTCCAACTTATTTCACATTGATAGGCATCCACACCAAAAAGAACATGATATCAACAAAAAGTAGTGCAATGTTTGAAATATTTCCCCATGATAGCATGGTTTGTAACAAATAACTTATAAAATGTCAAACACATAACTTTCACCGATGGTCAAATTCTTATTTTACATTCTGTTTTGTTTTAAACGGTTGCATGCTCTAATGGTTTTCACCCAACATCTCTCTTTCGCATGATCTTTAAACTACAAAAGAATTATTTTAAAGCACTTGAAGGTATATCGCATATATTATACTTGGAATAGCGAGTGGCACATAGGTAGGTATGGTGTATATTGTTGGAGTTTAAGGTATTTGGATATATAAGTATTTAGATTTTTTGAGAATTTTGGGTAACAAAAAGAAATCTACCAGCATGCCAAAGTGTCCATAGTGCTAATAATTTCTTATAAAACAAAGCTTCTTAAAATTAACCATCTATGCATGTGAACAAAAAGTAGCACTAAATAAGGCACTTGAAAATTATCATTCATGAAAGTATTTGAAACAAGTAATTTGAACAAAAAGTAGCACTAAATAAGGCTTCTTAAAATAACTTCATATCAACTTTTTTTTTCATTCCCTTTTTGTCTTAATAGTATGAAACTCAATTTATTTTTAATTTCAGTAGCTCTTTCTTCGGCATGCAGAACATCTATCATGGTGGTCTCATTTATTTCAAAGGTGACATGCAAAACTAAATATAAAACTAGATAAAGGCGCTCCATATTTCTATGATCATATTATGTTGCTCAAAAAAACAAAGTTTAGAGGTTTGCAAACCGAGAGTTTAATTGGTCCAGTGGGATGCCTTGGGCATCCCCAAGCTTGTGGGTTTAAGAATTCTTGAATATGTCTTAGTGTGGTGTTCCTTCATTCCCTGACAAAAAACTGCAACACAAAACTTTCTTCCATTTTATTTCTATGGCATGATACTATTGGTACAAAGATATGTTGCTAGCTGCCATATAATACTTAAAAAAAATTGTTTTCAGGTGTCCACCAAGTGTTGGGCCACGTATAGATAAAACAAAATATTTTCCCCTATGCGGTTATCCCAAGATCTAGCTGAGGTGAGAAGCCACGAGAATTACCACTAGACGCGCTGTTGCAGATTACTGATGAAGTGCGTCAGTTAATGCAGTGCAGTCCTCATGATCCGATCCAATCACAATCGTCATGGTGTTGATCGTACAATACTACTGCTGGTATCTTCACGTACGAGGACGAGCACTGGCGGTGAACTACTAGGTTCATTCCGGTGGCTAGACTGAACTAGAGATAGGGTTCCAACACATGGAATTGACCTAATCACAACACATCTCTAGGTATGTGTGCCCCAATATATATAGAGATGAAGGTGGGATCCACTCACTTGTGGCCCATTCACTAAATCCCATATTTAGTCACTGCGAGTCCGACTCACTGTCTTAGTCCATATATGGTTCGAGTCCAACCCAAATGGATTTTCGGTTCAGATCAATTCCGAACTTTCTCCCTCTCTTAAGTGTGTGACACCGCAAGCTCATGGAAACTTATACACGATTGGAGTCCGACTCTCAATCGATCAATCGGTAGCGGATCCTAGAAGAATGTGCCGACTCCCAAGTACCAAAGAGTCATGATGACATGCCTTTCTAGTGCGACTTATGTTTGAGTCCCTTTTGCCTCACGATATATCTTGCCAAACTATAGGTGAATAATCGTCCTCCCTTAGATAGTTCGACTCTCTTCTCGATCCAAGGTAAGTGATTCATCTGACTAACTCTTAGTCGATCGCCTCGCTTAATACTTAACTGAGTCACGCATGGCCTTGCTTTCCAATCTTATCCCACGATAGGGCCCAGAGAATATCTCTCTATTTGGAGGGGCAAAATCCCATCTTAGTTATCCACATCACACAACTTGATTCTCAGTCGACCCTAACTCTCCCTTTATAACTTCCCTGTTACGGATCAGCATTTGATAGAACCTAAGTCGGTGATCCACAACTAGAATTGTGCAATATCCTAAGATCTAAGGATTATATTGATTGAGACATACACATGAAGACTTGTTCGTTGTATCTCAATTTGGGGTTAATTCGACTCGCTAAACTCTTTAGCCGAATCCGTGTAAGTCAGAATGGCATCACCATGCCCGTGACAAGTGGAGCCGAGTCATCTGCTAACTTTCACATTAGTCTAAGTTGTGTGTCTAGCACAACCTCAATGACCAAGGATATTTAGTATGAACAACATGAATATATAGTTCCACAACTGAATCACATATTCAATGATATACATATGTTCATGCAAGGACAACTTAATAACTTTATGAATACATTGGGAATTACATCATACATGATTTCCTCTAGGGCATATTCCAACACTAAGTATATTATGTTGTATACATTCTTAGCATATCAAAAGACTCATGAAAAATAATTTTGAGACTCAAAAGAATGGCTTAAAGAATATAAGGTAGAATCTGTCCAGATTTTTTATGAGCGTAAACAGAGTTACATAAAAAATAGAGAAAGTTTTTTACTAAGAAGTGTTGGTGCAAGAATTTTCTATGCCATATTTTTTATCAACTTTATGTTATCCAAATTGGTTCAACTTGGTACTTTAAAAAACTTTATAGAATAAACTAAAAAGATAAATAACCAGGTTGTCTCCCAAAAAGCACTTTCTTTATAGCCATATATATAGGCTTTACTTACTTGTTTCTAGTGATGTGGATATCTTGTGGTAGCTTGTACCTTGGTTGATGCATCCCAACACATGGCATTCACCATTGGTCCACATCATGCTACATCAACCATACCCACAAAGGTGAATTCGTTCCATATATCTCCCTCCTTTGGTTATTGTGTGAATGGGATCCTACTTGAGACAAGTGACAATGCTATTACCAGGCCCATGACCATGACGGCAAGAAGACCCCAGAAACCAAGACCCCCAAGCAAGAGGCATGGAACAGGAGGACGAAGAGGACTTCCGGCGCACAGCCCGGCGAACCGGAACCTCCATCGGAATGCTCGGCGACACAACCGGCGAATCTACCTCCCCGCTGAAATAGTGTACTGTAATCCCTTACGGCAGACGATCGAGAAAACCGGTCACCACCGGAAATGTCGGCAACAACTCCGGCGTCGCCGGACTTACCGCCGGAATACCCAGTCTGTGTGCTGTAATGGGTTTGATGCATAGAATATTCCCTCCCACCTACCCCTTCGCCCCTAGTACTATAAATAGCCCCCTTGTGGCTCAGATCTGGTTGGAGTTGATGATGAATGAAGGCTTGTGCCTAACCCTATATGGGAAGCCCTCTCTATAGTTAATCTATGAGTTGTACAAGGCCTTGGAGATCGGTGTTCGTCTCCAAGTCGTCAAGACCCTCCTCAAGTGTTTGGTCTCTCCTCGTCAAGGATTCTAGTAGTGCTAGGTCTCTCCCCTTTGGGATTCTACTTGGTCGCTACTCTCTCCTTTGTTTGGGATTCTATCATCCGCTTGCCGATCTCTCCTTTGGTGATTCTACCTAATGCTCTCGCTGAGGATTCTATTCGATTGGTTGTTCGAACAAACGGGAGCAAATCGAATCGGGTTGTGTTTGCGTGTGTTTGTATATTTACCTTGCGTTTGTGTTGCGTTCATCGTGTTCATCGGGAATCCCCTCGGTACCTGCCTCAAATCCATGAAGATCGGGCCACCCTAGGGTCAATCCCACAAGGTATCCCATATCAACTAGTAGCAGCAGCTTTTGGTTACCACGGAGCTGTCTTTGTTCCTCCATATCCACCATAAATTTGAAAATACCAGAAATATTGCCCAATTTGCTTTTGGATCGATCTCTCGATTTGGTGAGTTTTATGTGGTTTTGGTCCATAGATATGTTGCTTTGGGTGTCGATCTACCTTCCTTGCCCTATCCCCCAGCCTAAATTCCACTAATTTTTGACAAATTTCTCAATTTGACTTTTGGAAGTTCGTCATGAACAAATTTCGGAGAGCACCCCGGCGAACCGGTTCTGTCACCGAAAATCCCGGCGAGAATTGCAGCGACGCCGAAATCACGACCGGAATTTCCGGCGCCAGCACCGGTCCGCCGGGTGTTTTGCCGAAAAACTACCAGACCCCAAATTTTGACTGTTTCCTTTTGAGTTTTGTTCGTGTTTGCCTGCGTGTCGCCAAAACTAAGTTCAAGCTTCCGCAACATCTGTTCATACTGCACTATTCGACACTGCGACACCCGAACATCTTCCCCAACACCGGTCGCAAGTCGTCAACAATACCAAAGGTAGAACTTGCACCACCCTTGTATAGCCATTCTTCCTTCGTGTGATAGCTAACCTATCGAGAGTGGCTCATTTTGTGTTTGCCGAAGCATTGTGCGCTTGCTCTTGCGAAGTGATAGTGCATAGGCAATAGCAAACGGTGACTCCATAGCATAGAAAGAAAAGAGATATAAAAAAAGATACCAATACAAAAGAGAGTCCAAAGCTTCTAAGCAAGAGTGCGAGTTAGAGCATGGCAAGCGTGCAAATCCATTGCTTCTCAATCTTGTTGCAAACGAGCTATGGTCTCTCCTTGTTTTGACACAGCACCGAGCTTAGTCGTCGTTAGGACATTTTGTGCTCATTTTCATAGTCGTGCTAACCCCATTTTCTCTAGGTGTGTGTTTTCCCCATGTTTTTGTAGATCGTATCCCTTTTGCTTTTGATCTTTGGTCCTCTACCACTTTTGACAATAACCTTTTCTTTCGGTTGTTCCATTTGCTATCCACCTTTCTAACCTACCACCATAGGCCTTTGTGTGTGTGTCTTGTGTACTCGCTATTCGCTTTGCTCTCTGCAAGAACAATCTTTCAAATCTTTGACTCTGGTGAGACAAGGTAGCAATTAACATTCCATCAATCTCACCCTATCTATCAAGTGTGTTTTGTGCACCATGTCTAGGGAAAGTGGAGCTAGTGGAGATAACAACTTCAACAACCAAGACAGATTTCCCACGCGCCACAACTTATGGACGCAACACCAAGAATTCAATACTCAATTTGAGCGACTTGAGCACTGTCTCGATGATACTTTTCGAGAATTTGAGTACCGTGAGAGGCAACCTCAAGAGGAGCACCACGCGCAATTACAAGCTCTTCACCAAGCTATTGCCAACATTGGCAACCGACATGGTCATCGTTCAAGCTCGTCAAGTTCTTACCGCACGCACTCCTCAAGTCGACATGGCGAGTCTTCAAGGTCAAACTCCCGCCGCAGAGAACCCCACCACCATAATGGGGACCAACAAGCTCATCATTGTAATGCTCAAGCGGTCGACCCAAATGCTCCTCAACCTCAACAACAACGCCAAGAGCATGGTCCACCACCATACCAAGCAATCATTGACGTGCAACAACCTCGGGAACGCCATGATGAAGCGAACCACAATGATAGGCGTCGCCATCCTCCTCATGACCACCATGTGCAACTTCAACACAATCAAGCACAGGCATGGGATACAAGAGATGATGATGAGGATGCATTCCAAGCTCGAGGCAACAACTGGCAAACACAACACCACCACCGACACCGACACCAACAAGCGATGAATGTCAATGATGCCGAGCAAAGGCGAAGAAAAGACTTCGAGCATCATCAAGCTCTTCCACCATAACAACCTCAAGGCAATCAAGAGCCTCCCCCTCCGCCTCCATGCCCTCCAAGTGACGCAAGTATGCACCATGAACGTCGCAACAACCACCATGAGCGTGATGATGGAAAGTTTCGGAAACACAAGTTTGTTATGCCCAAGTTCAAAGGAGAAGAAAATGCCGATGCATATCTTGAATGGGAGCTCAAAGTTGACAAGATCTTCCGTGTCCACAACTTCTCTGAAGAGAAGAAAGTCGCGATGGAATCTCTTGAGTTTGAGGCTATGCCAATGTTTGGTGGGAAGACTACCAAAGCAATCGTGATTAGCTAGAGGAACCACCGGTCACCACTTGGACCGAGATGAAGAACGTGATGTATGCAAGGTTTGTCCCCGAGCACTATCGCCAAGACCTCTTCGACAAGCTACAAAACTTTAAGGAAGGCACAAAGACAATTGAAGAGTTCTACAAGGAAATGGAGATGACTATGATGAGAGCCGATGTGAAGGAGCTCGAGGAGCAAATGATAGCACGATTCCTCAATGGTTTGAACCGCCCAATACGCAAAATATTCGATTTCCAACCTTACAAGACTCTCGTGAACCTTCTTCACCAAGCAACCAAGGCCGAGCGCTGTAACACCCTCAGAATCGGCCCTATGCAAGTTTCAGCGATTCCCGCCAAACCCGCATAGAAACGATTCAAAGGTGCCCACCAGGCACTTTCGTGTAGGTGGAAAACGAAGTAATACCATTACACAATATTCCATGATGGAACCCACAGAATAGATATATACAACAATGACTGAAAGAGTCAAGAATATAGATATACAATACAAAGATCCAAATCACCTTTAAAACGATACAACGTCCGAGTATGGACAAGATGCAAATTGAGCTAAGAGCCCTGAAGAATAACCAATGGCGTTCATAACCTTGCCCAGGCCAAGCCAGAAGGGTAACCCTGCTAACGACGTCGATCTCAAAACCTGTTTAAACAAAAGGGGCGACGACAAAGGGCAAAGGAAAAAGAGAGCGGTCAGTACTGAGGCTGGTACACGGCGAGACTAGAATTCGGTGGTCCTCGCCTACATAGTTACGGTGGACTGAAGCGGCAGCGCAGCATGCACTAAACAACCTATAGAGACTCAATACAACTGACGGCTATCAGATAGGGATAAGAAATATCTATTCGGATCCAACCGGAAACTATCACCAAGCTTCCCCATCCTGGTATTTCCCCCTCGAGACCAGACGAGGAAGTCAACCGAGGAACTCACACAGTTGGCAGTTTTATTCATTCCGTTATAGTTGCGGCAATTACTAGTCAGATATAGATAGCATGAGTCATCCTGATATAATAAGCAGTGGGCAGTTTTAGTTAACCATTCCGTTGTAGTTGTAGTACTTACTAGTCAGATACATATAGCATGAGGCATCCCAAAACCCAGCAGTTGTTGGTACTTTTATTTAGCCATTCCGTTGTAGTTGCAATACTTACTAGTCAGATACAATGGTAACAGGTGACAACCCAAACAGCAATTGTTGGCACTTTTATTTAGCCATTCCATTGTAGTGAAGTTGATTACTAGTCATTATAAAGTGAAATTTATAGCACTACTTTAGTTATAGTTGTCTATGATCGAGATACTGTGCTCCAAGTCGTCCATGACCGTGGACACGGCTTTCAGAAAGTTTTACCCTGCAGGGGCGCAGAAATAGCAACACACGCACGATCAACCTCGAGAAAAACCAAATGAAAACCCAACGAGGCATCACGACAGAGCAATTGCAAGATTCATATAATATTTCAGGGGGCCACCCCACCAAGCTACCCGCTACGAAGTTGGCCGGCTCCGAGACGGACCCAGAGGTTTGCGAGAACGGCTGTAAACGGCTGGAAACCCGAAAGTGTGACTAGGCTTGTCGATACCGCGTAATCGTGTCGCGATCCAAAACAGTACAGGCGCTCCACGCGCAATCGTAAATAAAGCAGTAAATCATGGCATAACTACATGATAGTAATAAAGCCCCAAACTAGTTTGTGGCCCCAAGAAATAATATATGACTCAAGCTCTGGCTAGGGGGATTCATGGTCCCACATGCGGATAGTGCGAATATTCAAAGAACAGGTATCAAGTACTCGGGGTCCTACGGGACACAAGTGGATGGTTAAAAACCAAATAACATCTATTGCCCACCTGTGCCTCTGCATTATTTACTTACTTCGATTTTAGATATTAAACGGTAATTAAAGTCATGATCATCTCCAACATTAAACATGAGGCATTACTCCAACAAATGTGGAACATCGACGAAGCGAAACAACACCACACAAGCGACTGCGACTCGCAAGACCGACTATCTACCAAACAACAGGTAATAGGAGGTGTCCATGGCAATATAGTGGCTGTAAGGGATATCACGGGTACGAAAACTAGAGCATCTCAACACACATAGCAATAGATCAACAGGAGGAAATAAAGACTATAAAATTAAGAAAGGTAGAAAGGGAGAGAATGCTCGCCTGAAAACATTGCCGAAGTTTCATCTGAAGATCGGGTCGACACTCGCATCAACTCATCGTCCTAATCCGTGAAGAAGCAAAGCACTAGAAGAACACCAGATGCACTATTTAATACTACGACAGAAGATCGGGCATGATGAATGTATGATGTATGACATGGCATGACAAACTCTAATGCACATTAGCAAGATTAAAGGGAATCAAAAACGCGGGAATTTAAGATATGATTCAAGTTGTTTTTCTAACCTTCAATATTAAATGTGGATTAGCAGGGCAACATGGCATAGATGATCTACTTCATATTTAAGCAAAGCGGGGATAACCCTATACGGAAACCCGAAATACTATGAGGTTCTATTAGGTGGAAATGCAAAATTATCCATGTTCGATATGAGAGATGCAAACAGATGGATGGAAGGCATATTTAGGTTCAGTGCATTTTTCTGGTAAAGTTTCATATAAAACACTTAACAAAAGGATCTATAGATTAAAATATATGAAAATGGAGGGATTATAGAATAAAAAGAGAAATGATAGATAGGGAACTGGTCTGTAGTGGTGCTTGTTGTCCAAGACAAGATTGTCAGATCAAGAACTGAATCTGGGCTATTATGTTCGGTGTTAAAACTTATGAACATCAAAACAGAGAAGAAACGAGACTCGCCAGCGACGGGTTTCGAACTGTAGTGGACCAAGCTACTGACCACCGTAGCTGCTCTGGATCATTGAACAAAAATTGATCGGGAGCACCTTCACTAAGTAAGAATCCGTTAGGTAGCCAAGATAACGCACATGCTGCTGAATTGGAAAAAAAACCACTACAAAACTGGCTAGCTGATTCAATTTTCATCGGATGATTGTGAGCGCCTTGGGTCAACGTTTTGATCCTCGATTGTTTCTACGCGTAAATGGAAGAATGGAGGATAATTATATATGAAAAGATTCATCGGAGGTCAACTAGAAAAATCGGAAATTTTCCGAGAATAGAGGTGAGAATGAGTCGTTAACTGACGAGAAAAGGTCTGAAAATTGACAAAGATTCAGATAAATCGGCCCAACTTCGTCGGATGTTTTTGAGAGCTACAGAGCTCGGATTTGTACGTGGTTGGATGCGTTAGATAGCTGAGATTACACTCTTTACAGACATGTGATGGTAGACAACGGAGACGATCTTCGGCGACCAGGAGAAGGACAAGAACAGGGGGTGTGCTGTCGAACCAAAGAAAAACAGAGGCATGTCAAAATGAAGAACAATGACAGTTTGCTGCGGGAGGACGCGATCTTCTGGAGAATAAGTAGAGGCTACGGTGGATGGATTTGAGATCGAAGAGTTTCTATGGCAAGATGGAGGTATCCTCTTCGATGGAGTGTGTTGGGTGTCGCCGGGGGTTGTCGGAGGATGCCGGGAGAGAAGGAAGAACGACGGGTGTGGCTGCTGTTTGCAAGTGCGTGTGCTGCTGCAGAGACACGCGCACGGCAAGCGCGGCTGCTGGCGTGGCGACGTTGGCAAGACGGCGCTAGGGAAGCGACATGGGAGAAGGACAGGGGAACGAGAGGTGGGAGGAGTGGCTCACCGAGGGCGGCAAAGCCAGCAGGTGACGGTGTGGCTGGAGGAGAGGAAGAAGGCGGTGGCGTCCGTGTCATCGATGCGGCTGCTCCGCGTCCAGGTACGACGCTGGGTCATCGAGGCGGTGGCGACGGCGTGGTTCTGCGGGCTCTAGGTCTTGCTCTAGGTACAAGTCGACGCAAGGAACTCCCGGGCTCTTTCTGGTACTGCTGGCGGGGCTCAGGGCAGGTGGAGAAGGCTGGCTAGGCTTCCTTGTGAAGGAAGAAGGAAGGAGGGAGGGGATGGGGCTGCTCAATCTGGGGATCTGGGTGTTTGATGATGTGCAGCTGGGTTCTTTCTTTATGCCAGGGAGAATGAAAAAGATGAGGGGGAGAGGGCATGCGATGGGCATGGGCTGGCAGGCTAGCACATGATAGAGAGGGAGGAAGAGAAACAGTAGGAGGAAAAGGTTTGTCCACTGCTGGACGTGGTAGAACTGGACTCTGGTGGATGATTAAGAGAGAGGAGGCACTTGGCTAGCTAGAATGATTAGGTAAAAAAAGGACCCATATAAATATATGTGGCAAGAATCAAAATACCAAGATTAAATTGGGATGCCCACATACATGTATATGGTAGAAGTAGAGTGATATCAAAAGAAGTTGACAAAGACAAATCGGTGGAGGGAAAGAATTAGAGAGCTTTGCCCTTAATTCAAATTGGACATTTAACATATATCAAGATGCAACTACAATATCGAGAAAGAAATACATTTAATAAGACAAATACATTATGCAAGGATGAGGGTAAGAACCAAATACAATATTAAATATGATGCTCAAATGCAATGTGACACAATGACATGAGCATGCTATCATGATGATGCACAAAAATGAAAACAACAAGCGATTTTCTAGTAGTGGTTTTACCCAGGGTGCTACAATTCCACACCACTAACAATGGATCTCGCCCTCAAGATCCGCCTCCTGGTACGGGGTAAGAAGGCCGACGATTAGAATCTTCTCGCTTCATGTAGATCTTCCCTACACCACTAACAATGATTCTTTCTTCATCTTGAAATCAGCGACACCACCAACAAGGGGTGTTGCTCATGTTCATTGTGAGAACACTCTGGATAAACAAAGGACGAAGGTAAAGGTATCAAACGATAAGGCCACCTCTAACTTCTATAGAATGAGTCGAATTGCATTGGTCCATCGATTCAATGTACAAAAGCGAATGATAAGAGTAGTGGTATGGTCGCGAATCCATCCCGCACTCAAAGCATTACTTTGTACACAACAACGAACTATGCAACCAACTCTCGAAATTCAGACTGAAGATCTCGAGAAGCAAGGTTCAGAAACAAAGGAGGGATGGAGATTCTCATCAGATCTGATGTAGATGACTTCGTTGTATCGGAAAACACCGGAGGATATAAAGAAAAAATTTAGTGAACTTTCGGTCCACTGAAAGGTACAACAGATGAAACATTCATCAGATATCATGAATGTAGGATGTTGAAGCACCGTTACAAGAGGATGGAAGCGAAACCCTGAAGGTACAATGAAAACCGAACCATGAGAAATCCCAGACTCGAAGAAAAGATAAGAAAGCAGATTCAAAACACGTCGAGATAAGAGGAGAATAGCAGAGGGGTAATAAGTAAAAGCAGACCTAATCAGATCTATTCAACCAATTTTTGAAAAAAGTTTTGACACTCTACAACGTCCGTTAGCTAGGTTATCCTACAGGCTGGACCAGTGGGGTATCGCATCTACTGAGCTCTGATACCACTCTGTAACACCCTCAGAATCGGCCCTATGCAAGTTTTAGCGATTCCCGCCAAACCCGCATAGAAATGATTCAAATGTTCCCACCAGGCACTTTTGTGTGGGTAGAAAACGAAGTAATACCATTACACAATAGTCCATGATGGAACCCACAGAACATATATATACAACAATGACTAAAAGAGTCAAGAATACAGATATACAATACAAAGATTCAAATCACCTTTAAAACGATACAGCGTCCGAGTATGAACAAGATGTAAATTGAGCTAAGAGCCCTGAAGAATAACCAATGGCGTCCATAACCCTGCCCAGGCCAAGCCGGAAGGGTTACCCTGGTAACGACATCGATCTCAAAACCTGTTTAAACAAAAGGGGCGCCGACAAAGGGAAAGGAAAAAGAGAGCGGACAATACTGAGGCCAGTACACGGCGAGACTAGAATTCAGTGGTCCTCGCCTACATAGGTATGGTGGATCCTGAAAGTGCATGCACTAAACAACCTATAGAGACTCAATACAACTGACGGCTATCAGATAGGGATAAGAAAGATCTATTCGGATCCAACCTAAAACTATCACCAAGCTTACCCATCCTGGAATTTCCCCCTCGAGACCAAACGAGGAAGTCAACCGAGGAACTCACACAGTTGGCATTTTTATTCATTCAGTTATAGTTGCGGCAATTACTAGTCAGATATAGATAGCATGAGTCATCCTGATATAATAAGCAGTGGGCAGTTTTAGTTAACCATTCCGTTGTAGTTGTAGTACTTACTAGTCAGATACATATAGCATGAGGCATCCCAAAACCCAGCAGTTGTTGGTACTTTTATTTAGCCATTCCGTTGTAGTTGCAATACTTACTAGTCAGATACAATGGTAACAGGTGACAACCCAAACAACAATTGTTGGCACTTTTATTTAGCCATTCCCTTGTAGTGAAGCTGATTACTAGTCATCATAAAGTCAAATTTATAGCACTACTTTAGTTATAGTTGTCTATGATCGAGATACTGTGCTCCAAGTCGTCCATAACCGTGGACACGGCTTTCAGAAAGTTTTACCCTGCAGGAGGGCACAAATAGCAACACACGCATGATCAACCTCAAGAAAAACCAAATGAAAACCCAACAAGGCATCACGATAGAGCAATTGCAAGATTCATATAATATTTCAGGGGGCCACCCCACCAAGCTACCCGCTACGAAGTTGGCCGGCTCCGAGACGGACCCAGAGGTTTGCGAGAACGGCTGTAAACGACTGGGAACCCGAAAGTGTGACTAGGCTTGTCGATACTGCATAATCGTGCCGCGATCCAAAACAGTACAGGCGCTCCACGCGCAATCGTAAATAAAGCAGTAAAGCATGGCATAAGTACAATATAGTAATAAAGCCCCAAACTAGTTTGTGGCCCCAAGAAATAATATATGACTTAAGCTCTGGCTAGAGGGATTCATGGTCCCACATGCGGATAGTGCGAATATTCAAAGAACAGGTATCAAGTACTCGGGGTCCTACGGGACACAAGTGGACGGTTAAAAACCAAATAACATCTATGGCCCACCTGTGCCTCTGCATTATTTACTTACTTCGATTTTAGTTATTAAATTGTAATTAAAGTCATGATCATCTCCAACATTAAACATGAGGCATTACTCCTACAACTGTGGAACATCGACGACGCGAAACAACACCACAGAAGCGACTACGACTCGCAAGACCGACTATCTACCAAACAACAGGTAATAGGAGGTGTCCATGGCAATATAGTGGCTGCAAGGGATATCACGGGTACGAAAACTAGAGCATCGCAACACAGATAACAATAGATCAACAAGAGGAAATAAAGACTATAAAAGTAAGATAGGTAGAAAGGGGGAGAATGCTCGCCTGAAAACATTGCCAAAGTTTCATCCGAAGATTGGGTCGACACTCGCATCAACTCATCGGCCTAATCCGTGAAGAAGCAAAGCACTAGAAGAACACCGGATGCACTATTTAATACTTCGACAGAAGATCGGGCATGATGCATGTATGATGTATGACATGGCATGACAAACTCTAATGCACATTAGCAAGATTAAAGGGAATCAAAAACGCGGGAATTTAAGATATGATTCAAGTTGTTTTTCTAACCTTCATTATTAAATGTGGATTAGCAGGGCAACATGGCATAGATGATCTACTTCATATTTAAGCAAAGCGGGGATAACCCTATACGGAAACCCGAAATACTCTGAGGTTCTATTAGGTGGAAATGCAAAATTATCCATGTTCGATATGATGCGAGATGCAAAAAGATGCATGGAAGGCATATTTAGGTTCAGTGCATTTTTCTGATAAAGTTTCATATAAAACACTTAACAAAAGGATCTATAGATTAAAATATATGAAAATGGAGGGATTATAGAATAAAAAGAGAAATGATAGATAGGGAACTGGTATGTAGTGGTGCTTGTTGTCCAAGACAAGATTGTCAGATCAAGAACTGAATATGGGCTATTATGTTCGGTGTTAAAACTGATGAACATCAAAACAGAGAAGAAACGGGACTCGCCAGCGACGGGTTTCGAACTGTAGTGGACCAATCTACTGACCACCGTAGCTGCTCTGGATCATTGAACAAAAATTGATCGGGAGCACCTTCACTAAGGAAGAATCCGTTAGGTAGCCAAGATAACGCACATGCTGCTGAATCAGAAAAAAAAACCACTACAAGACAGGCTAGTTGATTCAATTTTTATCGGATGATTGCGAGCGCCTTGGGTCACCGTTTTGATCCTCGATTGTTTCTAAGCGTAAATGGAAGAATGGAGGATAATTATATATGAAAAGATTCATCGGAGGTCAACTAGAAAAATCAGAAATTATCCGAGAATAGAGGTGAGAATGAGTCGTTAACTGACGAGAAAAGGTCTGAAAATTGACAGAGATTCAGATAAATCGGCCCAACTTCGTTGGATGTTTTTGAGAGCTACAGAGCTCGGATTTGTACGTGGTTGGATGCGTTAGTTAGCTGAGATTACACTCTTTACAGACATGTGATGGTAGACAACAGAGACGATCTTCGGCGACCAGGAGAAGGACAAGAACAGGGGTGTGCTGTCAAACCAAAGAAAAATAGAGGCATGTCAAAATAAAGAACAATGACAGTTTGCTGCGGGAGGACGCGATCTTCTGGAGAATAAATAGAGGCTACGGTGGATGGATTTGAGATTGGAGAGTTTCTATGCCAAGATGGAGGTATCCATTTCGACGGAGTGTGTTGGGTGTCGCCGGGGGTTGTCGGAGGATGCCGGGAGAGAAGGAAGAACGACGGGTGTGGCTGCTGTTTGCAAGTCGTGTCGCTTGCCGCAGCTTGTGGCAGCGAAGCGATGTTGGCAAGACGGCGCTAGGGTAGCGACATGGGAGAAGGACAGGGGAACGAGAGGTGGGAGGAGTGGCTCACCGAGGGCGGCGAAGCCAGCAGGTGATGGTGCGGCTGGAGGAGAGGAAGAAGGCGGTGGTGTCCGTGTCATCGATGCGGCTGCTCCGTGTCCAGGTACAGCGCTGGGTCATCGAGGCGGTGGCGACGGCATGGTTCTGCGGGCTCCATGTCTTACTCTAGGTACAAGTCGACGCAAGGAACTCTCAGGCTCTTTCTGGTACTGCTGGCGGGGCTCAGGGCAGGTGGAGATGGCTGGCTAGGCTTCCTTGTGAAGGAAGAAGGAAGGAGGGAGGGGATGGGGCTGCTCAATCTGGGGATCTGGGTGTTTGATGATGTGCAGCTGGGTTCTTTCTTTATGCCAGGGAGAAGGAAAAAGATGAGGGGGAGAGGGCATGCGATGGGCATGGGCAGGCAGGCTAGCACATGATAGAGAGGGAGGAAGAGAAACAGTAGGAGGAAAAGGTTTGTCCACTGCTGGACGTGGTAGAACTGGACTCTGGTGGATGATTAAGAGAGAGGAGGCACTTGGCTAGCTAGAATGATTAGGTAAAAAAAGGACCCATATAAATATATGTGGCAAGAATCAAAATACCAAGATTAAATTGGGATGCCCACATACATGTATATGGTAGAAGTAGAGTGATATCAAAAGAAGTTGACAAAGACAAATCGGTGGAGGGAAAGAATTAGAGAGATATGCCCTCAATTCAAATTGGACATTTAACATATATCAAGATGCAACTACAATATCGAGAAAGAAATACATTTAATAAGACAAATACATTATGCAAGGATGAGGGTAAGAACCAAATACAAGATTTAATATGATGCTCAAATGCAATGTGACACAATGACATGAGCATGCTATCATGATGATGCACAAAAATGAAAACAACAAGCGATTTTCTAGTAGGGGTTTTACCCGGGGTGCTACAAGCGCCATTTACAAAAGGAACATGCTTATGAGAAGCAAAGGGCGTACTTCGCTTCAATCAACTCGAATACCCCCTCCAAGCCAACAAACCAAGCAACAAGCTCCTCCAAGCAATCCAAGATACCTACGGCATCCTCCTCCAACACAACAACGGATAGTCAAGTAGTTTGATACAAGTTTCGAGGAAAGGGCCACAAGTCTTATGAGTGCATCAACACAAGAGTCATGCTAACGGATGAGAACGGCGCTACCTACTCCGTGAGTGAAGATGAATATGAAGGCTTGACTCATGCCGCTATCTCAAAGGATGCCACAATGCAAGATGATGACACGCTTATATGTGAACATGATCCAAGTCCCTCCCTTGTCATCGCCCAAGTATTGACGACCAACTCCATCCCTAGAGTGGACCAACACCTCAACATCTTCCAAACCCGAGCCGGAATTGATGGCAAGTCCATAAAAGTTATCATTGATGGAGGAATTTGTCACAACCTTGCGAGCATCGATCTTTGTGAGAAACTCAAGTTACCATACGTGGAGCACCCTCATCCATATCATGTCAAGTGTCTTGATGACAATGGCACCATTCAAATCAAACACAAGGTCAACGTCTCCTTCAAGATTGGTCCATACAAGACACCGTCGAATGTGATGTCGTGCCTATGACCGTGTGTCACATGCTCCTTGGAAGGCCATGGAAATAAGACAAGGGTTCCCTACTGATCCAGCCCAACACATGGCATTCACCATTGGTCCACACCATGCTACATCAACAATACCCTCGAAGGTGAACTCATTCCATATCTCACCCTCCTTATGTTATCATGTGAATGGGATCCTACTTGAGACAAGTTCCCATGCTATGACCAGGCCCATGACCATGACACCAAGAGGAGACGACAAGAAGACCCCAGAAACCAAGACCCCCCAAGCAAGAGGCCTGGAAGAGAAGACACAACAAGCTGCTGAAGCCAGACCGGAGTCTCCGGTCTACCACACGGGAGTCTCTGGCCCATCTCCGGACCGACCCCCAAACCAGCGCCCAGGACAGTCAGTATGCCCCTCTAGAGACGACACCGGAGTCTCCGGACCTCTACACCGGAATCTCTGGTCCGAGTGTATCGGGCCTGCGCGCCTCAGGTTGGGCATGGCCCATGTAATGCCCAGAACTTCATGTTCATGCCTGTTTTACCCCTAGATCGTGGCTGGCCTATATATAAGCCCCCACCCCCTCCTTGAAACCCTAGAGTTGATGATGAATGAAGTCTTGTGCCTAACCCTAGATGGGAACCCCTCTCTATAGTTAATCTATGAGTTGTACAAGGCCTTGGAGTTTGGTGTTCGTCTCCAAGTCGTCAAGACCCTCCTCAAGTATTTGGTCTCTCCTCATCAAGGATTCTAGTAGTTCTAGGTCTCTCCCCTTTGGGATTCTACTTGGTTGCTACACTCTCCTTTTGATTTGGATTCTATCATCCGCTTGTCGACCTCTCCTTTGGTGATTCTACCTAACGGTCTCTCACCGAGGATTCTATTGGATTGGTTGTTCGAACCAACGGGAGCAAATCGAATCAGGTTGTGTTTGTGTGCGTTTGTATCTTTACCTTATGTTTGTGTTGCGTTAATCGTGTTCATCAGGCCACCCTAGGGTCAATCCCACAAGGGAACCCATATCAACTGGTATCAGCATCTTTTGGTTGCCACGGATTTGACTTCGCTTACCGATTCCACCATAAATTTGAAAATACCAAAAATATTAGCCCCAAATTGCTTTTGGATCGATCTCTTGACTTGGTGAGTTGATTGTGGTTTTGGTCCATTAGAAACTTGTCCTTGGATTTGGTCTACCTTTGCCATGCATTTCCCAGCCCAATTTGGTCGAAATTTTCTGGATTTGAGGGTTAAAGGGCCGAAATTCTGCTCACAAACTTGAGCTGTTTGTCGTGCAGGAACTAGACCAGAGTCTCTGGCCCTAAACAAATTTTTTGACCCCTCTTCCTTTTAGACTAATTTCCTTTGTGTGTTTGTGTTTCTCCTGAGTGTATATCAACTAACAAGCTTCCACAACTCCAACAATACCTCGTGCTCGACATCGACACCGCGGAACTGGAACCATCCCTACACCAATGATTGCAAGCACAACATCACCACAAAGGTATAACTTGCACCGCCGTTGTTAACCCCCTTCTACCTGTGTGTGTTACCTAACCTATCGAGAGTAGCCCTCTTATGTTTGCCGAAGCATTATGCACTTGCTCTTGCATAGTCATGATATAGAGGCAATAACAAAATTGACTCCATAGTACCCCAAAAAAAAGAGAAAGATACCAATAGCTAAAGAGAGTCCAAATATTCTAAGCAAGAGTGCGAGCAAGAGCAAGGAAAGCGTATAAATCAGTTGCTTCTCAACCTTGTTGCTAACGGGCTACGGTCTCTCCTAGCATTGACACGACACCGAGCATTAGTCTTCGTTAGGTCCAATTTTTTTCGTTGCTCATTTTTCATAGTCGTGCTAGCCACATTAATCTCCAACGTGTGTGTATAGTCGTAGGTTCTCGTCACCCTTTTTCACATTTTCCTTTGACTCTGTTTTTGTTGGATTTTACCCACTTTGGACAATATCCTTTTCTTTTGATTGTTCCATTTGCTATCCACCTTTCTAAAAAACCACCATCGGCCTTTGTGTGTGTGTCTTGTGTACTCGCTATTTGCTTTGCTCTCGGCAAGAACAATCTTTACAAATTTTTTCTCCGGTGAGGCAAGGTAGCAATTACCATTCCACCAATCTCACCATATCTATCAAGTGTGTTTGTGCACCATGTATAGGGCAAGTGAAGCTAGTGGAGATATCAATTTCAACAACCAAGATGGATTTGCCACGCGCCACAACTTATGGGCACAACGCGAAGAATTCAACACTCAATTTGAGCAACTTGAGCACCATCTTGATGATACTTTTCGAGAATTTGAGTACCGTGAGCGAAAACATCAAGAGGAACCCCATTCTCAATTCCAAGCTCTTCACCAAGGTATTGCCAACCTTGGCAACCGACACGGTCATCGATCAAGCTCGTCAAGTTCCTCCCGCACGCACTCCTCAAGTTGACATGGCAAGTCTTCAAGGTCACACTCCCGCCGCGGAGAACCCCACCACCATAATGGGGACCAACAAGCTCGTCATCGTCACCCTCAAGCGGTGGACCCAAATGCTCCTCAACCTCAACAACAACGCCAAGAGCATGGTCCACCACCACACCAAGCAATCATCGACGTGCACCAACCTCGGGAACGCCATGATGAAGCGAACCACAATGATAGGCGTCGTCATCCTCCTCATGACCACCATGTGCAACTTCAACACAATCAAGCACCGGCATGGGATACAAGTGATGATGATGATGATGCACGCCAATCTCGACGCAACAACCGGCATGCACAACACCACCACCGACACCGTCAAGCTATGAATGTCAATGATGCCGACCAACGGCGAAGAAGAGACTTTGAGCATCATCAAGCTCATCCACCACAACAACCTCAAGGCAATCAAGAGCCTCCTCCTCCACATCCATGCCCTCCAAGTGACGCAAGTATGCACCAAGAACGTTGCAACAACCACCATGAGTGTGATGATGGCAAGTTTGGAAAGCTCAAGTTAGTTATGCCCAACTTCAAAGGAGAATAAAATGCCGATGCATACCTTGAATGGGAGCTCAAAGTCGACAAGATCTTCTGAGTCCACAACTTTTCCGAAGAGAATAAAGTGGCAATGGCATCTCTTGAATTTGAGGACTACGCCAATGTTTGGTGAGAAAACTACCAAAGCAATCGTGAGAAGCAAGAAGAACCACCGGTCACCACTTGGACCAAGATGAAGAATGTGATGTATGCAAGATTTGTCCCCGAGCACTATCGCCAAGACCTCTTCGACAAGCTACAAAACTTGAAGCAAGGCACAAAGACAACTGAAGAGTTCTATAAGGAGATGGAAATGACTATGACGAGAGCCGATGTGAAGGAGCTCGAAGAGCAAACAATAACACGGTTCCTCAATGGTTTGAACCGCCTAATACGCAAAATAGTTGATTTCCAACCTTACAAGACTCTCGTCAACCTTCTTCATCAAGAAACCAAGGACGAACGCCACTTGCAAAAGGAACATGCTGATGATAAGAAAAGGGCGTACTTCGCTTCAATCAACTCGAATACCCCTTCCAAGCCAACAAACCAAGCACCAAGCTCCTCCAAGCAATCCAAGACACCTATGGCATCCTCCTCCAACACAACAACGGATAATCAAGTAGTTTGCTACAAGTGTGGAGGAAAGGGCCACAAGTCTTACGAGTGCATCAACACAAGAGTCATGCTAACGGATGACAACGGCACAACATACTTCGTGAGCGAAGATGAATTTCAAGCTTTGACTCAAGAAGCTATCACAAAGGATGCCGCAATGCAAGATGAGGACACGCTTCTATGTGAACATGATCCAAGCCCCTCACTTGTCATCGCCCAAGTCTTGACGACCAAATCCATCCCTAGAAAGGACCAACGGATCAACATCTTCTAAACCCGAGCCGGAATTGATGGCAAGTCCATAAAAGTTATCATTGATGGAGAAAGTTGTCACAACCTTGCGAGCATCGATCTTTGTGAGAAACTCAAGTTACCATACATGGAGCACCCTCATCCCTATCATGTCAAGTGGCTTGATGCCAATGGCACCATTCAAATAAAACACAAGGTCAACGTCTCCTTCAAGATTGGTCCATACCAAGACACCGTCGAATGTGATGTCGTGCCTATGACCGTGTGTCACATGCTCCTTGTAAGACCATGGCAATACGACAAGGGCGCACTACATGATGGTACCTCCAACCAATACTCCTTTAAGTGGAATGACAAGACGTTTGTGCTCCAACCCATGACGCCAAGCCAAATTATCACTTCCAACATGACGTCGTTGCCCAAGATTAAGCAAGCTAAGGACCCTTGTGAGATGAGTGTTGAGAGAGTGATCCACCACCTCGTGAGTGAGTGCCACAAGCCTCAAATGAGTGGAAAAATCATGAGTGCCACGTCACATTCCACCAAACGTGAGAAGAGTGATTTGAGTGTGACCCATACTAACAATCCATCATACAACTCTTTCTCCTTGTTGTCAGTTTTGCAGGATACTCAACCTCACCCACCACCTACAAAGAACACGCTACAAGTTCTCCAACCACACTTCGATGACAAGCTCAACTGCACGACCTTGAACCAATTTGAACAAGGCTACAACACCGGAGATCCAACAAAATACAAGCTCAAGATCATGTGCACACCTCTCTCCCTATATGATGATGGAACTTCGTTGAGGACGACTCGTTTTGAAGCGGGGGGAGATGATGTAGCCCAACACATGGCATTCACCATTGGTCCACACCATGCTACATCAACCATACCCTCGAAGGTGAACTCATTCCATATCTCACCCTCCTTTGGTTATCATGTGAATGGGATCCTACTTGAGACAAGTGCCCATGCTATGACCAGGCCCATGACCATGACACCAAGAGGAGACGACAAGAAGACCCCAGAAACCAAGACCCCCAAGCAAGAGGCCTGGAAGAGAAGATGCAAGAAGATGTTGAAGCCAGACCGGAGTCTCCGGTCTACCACACGGGAGTCTCCGGCCCATCTCTGGACTGACCCCCAAACCAGCGCCCAGGACAGTCAGTATGCCCCTCCGGAGACGACACCGGACATTGACCGGAGTCTCCAGTCCAGACCGGAGTCTCCAGACCTCTACACCGGAATCTCCGGTGCGAGTGTATCGGGCCTGCGCGCCTCAGGTTTATGCCCAAAACTTCCTGTTTATGCCTGTTTTACCCCTAGCTCGTGGCTGGCCTATATATAAGCCCCCACCCCTCCTTGAAACCGTAGATTTGATGATTAATTAAGGTTTGTGCCTAACCCTAGATGGGAACCCCTCTCTATAGTTAATCTATGAGTTGTACAAGGCCTTGGAGTTCGGTGTTCGTCTCCAAGTTGTCAAGACCCTCCTCTAGTGTTTAGTCTCTCCTCATCAAGGATTCTAGTAGTGATAGGTCTCTCCCCTTTGGGATTCTACTTGGTTGCTACTCTCTCCTTTTTATTTGGATTCTATCATCCGCTTGCCGATCTCTCCTTTGGTGATTCTACCTAACGGTCTCTCGCCGAGGATTCTATTGGATTGGTTGTTCGAATCAAAGGGAGCAAATCGAATCGGGTTGTGTTTGCGTGCGTTTGTATCTTTACCTTAAATTTGTGTTGTGTTCATTGTGTTCATCGGGTTTCCCCTCACTCCCCACCTCAAATCCGTGAAGATCGGGCCACCCTAGGGTCAATCCCACAAGGGAACCCATATCACCTACATGATGGTACCTCCAACCAATACTCCTTTAAATGGAATGACAAGACGTTTGTGCTCCAATCTATGATGCCAAGCCAAATTATCTCTTCCAACATGACATCGTTGCCCAAGATAAAGCAAGCTAAGGATCATTGTGAGATGAGTGGTGAGAGAGTGACCCACCAACACGTGAGGGAGTTCCCAAGCCTCAAATGAGTGGAAAAATCATGAGTGCCATGTCGCATGCCACAAAACGTGAGAAGAGTTATTTGAGTGTGACCCATACTAACAATCCATCATATAACTCTCTTTCTTTGTTGTCGGTTTTGTAGGATACCAAAACTCATCCACCACCTCCGAGGAACACGCTACAAGATCTCCAACCACACCTTGGTGACAAGCTCAACTTCAAGATCTTCAACCAATTTGAACAAGGTTACGACACCGGAGACCCACACACATACAAGCTCAACACCATGGGTACACCTCCCTCCCTAGATGATGATGGAACTTCGTCGAGGTCAACTCATTTTCAAGAGAGGGGAGATGATGTAGCCCAACACATGGCATTCACCAATGGTCCACATCATGCTACATCAACCATACCCACAAAGGTGAATTCGTTCCATACATCTCCCTCCTTTGATTATTGTGTGAATGGGATCCTACTTGAGACAAGTGCCAATGCTATGACCAGGACCATGACCATGATGCCAAAAGGAGACGACAAGAAGACCCCAGAAACCAAGACCCCCAAGCAAGAGGTGTGGAAGAGGGGGAGGAAGAGGACTTCTGGCGCCAGGTCCGGTGCCACCGGAATCCACGCCGGAAGTTCCGGTGCATAGCCCGGTGAACCGGAACATCCACTGGAATGCTAGGCGACAAAACCGGCGAACCGACCTCCCCGCCGAAACTGTGTACTGTAAGCCCTTTCGGCAGACGACCGAGAAAACCGGTCACCGCCGGAAATGTCGGCGCCAACTCCGGCGTCGCCGGATTTACCGCCGGAATACCCAGTCTGTGTGCTATAATGGGTTTGATGCCCAGAAAATTCCCTCCCACCTACCCCTTCGCCCCTAGTACTATAAATAGCCCCCTTGTGGCTCAGATCTGGTTGGAGTTGATGATGAATGAAGGTTTGTGCCTAACCCTAGATGGGAACCCTCTCTATAGTTAATCTATGAGTTGTACAAGGCTTTGTGATGAGGACATCCCTACAATTACTCCTACCCCAACTACTACTAAAGATGTTCCAGTTCCTTCAAACAAGGTTAAGTCCAATGAGATTAGAATTGGACCTATTACAAGAGCTCGTGCTAAGCTCCTAGAACAACAGGTTGTTTCTTAATGAGCCTGATTTTTTACTTAATGAGAACTTTATACTGCCTAAGTCATTATGCTATTGTATGATCAGGTACATTGGAGAAGAAGGCGTAGCACGGAGCGAGGAGCTGAAGCACATGGAGCACAACATGATGATCACCCAAGGATGCGTGAGGGAGGAGCGGGAGAAAGGCGCAAGGGAAGATCATCAAGACGAGGTCAAAAACATCTGCCAGGACCGGACTGTCCGGGTCATACCAACCGGAGTATCCGGCCCTCCCAAGAGGCCCCTGGGCGTGGACATTCTATAGGCTACATCGGACACCACCCGGAAACTTACTTTGAAGTTTCCGGCCGGACCGGACTGTCCGGCCCATACGGACCGGAGTGTCCGCCCCCACCGGACTGTCCGGCTCATACGGACCGGACTGTCCGCCCCGACAGAATCCTGATCCGAATCAGGTTGTATCAGTTTGAGTCGTTTGCGTCTAGTTTCGGTTTTTGGCCCCAGCCATATATAAGCAGGGGACGTCCCCATAGTTAGGGTTAGACCACGTTAAAACTATTTTGGAGTTGTTTCTTATTAAGAACCTCTGGAATTACCTTGTGATCGTATTATCTACTGCAATTGAGTGTGATCTATTGTTCCATTGGGAGTTAGTGGATTGCAAACTACCATTCGTGGTCGACGGCTACGTGCGCAAGAGTGTGGTGTTGTGAATATCCCATAGGGTTCAAGAGCTGTTGCATTGGCATCAGGGTTCGAGCGGGAGAGTTCATAGCTACAGGCTAGTTATCTATCATCCACCATTATCATCGACAAGTGCCTGCTGAGAAGATTGGGCCACCCCATATCATCTTGGTATCAGATTTCCTCGTTTACTCGGTGAGAATCCACAAATCCATCCATAGATTAGTTTATTTTCAGTCCTATATAGAAAAAGCCATACAAAAAGATTTGACATAGCCTAGATTGCATCGTTTTCGCGTTCTAGTTGCTGGTCGTGTCTTCTCATAGATCCGATCTGTAGGTTTTTCTTGTGTTTTTCATTTGTGTCTAGGTTTAGGTTTTTTATCTTGTTTCTCTGCTGAGTCCACCATCACCGTTTCCACAAGTTTCCATCTATATTTCTGAGTCCACATAGCGTATCTTTGTTTTCATACCATAGACACAGCCTATCTACAGCATCCGTTCATAGGAACGTACCCACGAGACTAGTTGCTTTGCTCTGATAGGCTGCTCATTAGGGTTTGAAGTGCAGAAAATTTTCGATAGGCGAATACCGGACTATCCGGTCCACATCGCCCGGACTATCCGATGCAACTGGACTTCCGTCCGAAACACCTCGGACTATTCGGCCTAGTTTGTTCAGAAGTTGCTGCATTCGTTTTGCTTTGAGTCATAAAGTTGAAAAATCAAAAAAACAGAAAAGGAAAAGAGATTCGGTATAAAAAAAGAGAAAGAGCTACAACCGTGACAAAAGAGATATCATAGTGTGCATTATTGGAGGCCTAGTTGATCATAGCACTTGTAGATTGAGCAATCTTGTGCCTGTTTATTTTGAGCTATTACTAGCGTCTCTCTTGTGCATTGAAATATTCCTGTTCATAAGTTGCTTTGCCACGCTTATATCCACCGTGTGTGTTTCTTGGGTTATCATACGATCAGCACTAGGACTTGTCTATGGTGTAGTTAGTATTCCATACCTGCAGCTCCACCATAAATAACATGTGTGCCTTGTGATCATTCTCCATAACCTCGATATTCACTTCATCACACCAGTGCATTAGTTGTTTGATTTTGAATTGGTATAGCATCTCTATTCACTTTGGAACGGTAAGATCTGCTTTCTTGTCAGTTGAAGTGAGTTGTGAGTGTTCCACCGTATCGATTTTTATTTTTGCACTAATCTACTAATCATGTCTACTAGTGATGATGTTGTGTCATAGAAAAAAAGGACGACGAGCTTGTCAACTGGCGGGAATATGAAGCATTGAAGTCCCATTTGACACATGTGTTCAACCACACCACAGATGCCATTGACAATAATATTCAGGATGTTCAAGTGACTTTGGAAGCAAATGTTGAGGCAGTCGCTACCATACAGACACAAGTAACATGTATCAACAACAATGTCACAGCTTTGCAACGTTCTCTTGATGCTCTCACAATAGCAATTGGACAAAGGCAGCAATATGATGATGCCCATGAAGATGAGGAAGCAAGTAATGTCGGTGATGGTCAACAACCAAATCTGGTTGGCCGTGGCTGTGCTCCTCAACATGTTCATGGACATGGCTTTGCTCCAATTGGGCGTGCTCAGCGTATACCTCACCAGCCGGTTGATGATGGTTTGGGCAAGCCCAAGTTTTCAATTCCCAAGTTTGATGGCTCCATTGATCCTGAAGATTACCTCACATGGGAGTAGAAGATTGAGAAGCTCTGGCGCTTGTATGAGTACACTGAAGAAAAGAAGGTCAAGCTTGCAGCGTTAGAATTTGATGGTTATTCTTTGCGTTGGTGGGATGCCCTTGTGTAGAATAGAAGGGATGACAATGACCTTCCAGTTATGACTTGGCGAGAGATGCAACGTACCATGAAGGAACGCTGTGTACCTACCACTACCTGCGCTCAGTTTTTGATAAGTTGACAAACTTGCGACAAGGAACCATGTTGGTTGATGAGTACTACATGGAGATGGAGATGCTTATGCAGTGTGCTAGAGTTCGTGAATCTCTTGAGATGACCATGCAATGATTTCTCAATAATTTGAAGCTATCAATGAAGAGCATTGTTCGTCATCATAGGTATGAGACTATGAATGAATTGTTGCATCATGCAAGGGAGGCCGAATCACAGCTTGCCTAAGAGGCGAAGGCGCGTGCAAGATATCCTTCCACAAGCCGCTTTTCAGCAAGGTCTACACCGCCGCCACATGTTTCTACACCTAATGCGGCTGCTGGTCACACTACTATACCATCTTCCAAGCCTACACCGCAGTCATCCTATGGTTCTCAAGCTAGGAAACCTGTTGCTCCTGCTGCGAGCACGGGTTCCAATATGTCAACAGCTCGTACTCATGATGTGGAGTGCCATACTTGTAGAGGAAGGGGACATTTCAAGAAGGATTGCCCAAACCACAAGATGATGTTTGTTAATGATCATGGCGAGTATGAGAGTGGAGATTATGTTGATCCTGCTGATTATGGCGCTGATTTTGAGGAGGAAGGTATGGATGCCTTTCCTGAGCATGCGCCTACTATAGTGGTCTCTCCATGTATTCTTAGTGTGCAGCCCGTTGTTGACTCTCAGTGCTGCAATTTGTTCCAAACAAAAGCTCTAGTTGGCCCAAACAAAGCTTGCAAAGTGATTATTGATGGAGGTAGCTGCAGAAATCTTGCAAGCAAGGAGTTGTGTGCCAAGCTGAATTTGACATATTTTCCTCATCCCAAGCCATATTACATATAATGGTTGAGTGACAGTGGTGAGATGAAGGTAAACCATATGGTACGTGTGAACTTTGAAATAGGGCCATACAAGGATTCTATTGATTTTGATGTGGTTCCTAGAATTATGTGCCATTTACTATTGGGTTGGACTTGGCTTTATGATCGCCATGTGAAACACAATGGCCGAGCCAATACATATCATTTGGAGTTCAAGGGCAAGAAAATCAATTTGCAGCCTATGACACCACAGCAGATTGTGAATGAATCTCGTCAGAAGATTGAAGTGAAGTTGCAAGATGCACCTAGGCGAGAGAGTGTTGAAACTGTGAGTGTTGTAAATGAGCCCCAAAAGAATGATATAACGAAAAGTGAGAGAGTGCCTAATCTAGTCATACTATCCACCAAACAGGATATGAGAGAATTTAGTGAGGATCCTATAGCCATGCCACATGTGCTCATGTATAAGGGCGAGGTTTTAGTTTCTAACGACACGACCCCTATTTCTCTTGGTGTATCTACTGTTTTGCAAGATTTTGGTGATGTGTTTTCAGAAGATGTACCAGCTGGATTGCCTCCATTGCGTGGCATTGAGCACCAGATAGACTTGATCCCTGGCGCTACATTACCAAACCGGGCACCATACCGAACCAACCCCGAAGAAACTAAGGAAATACAGAAACAAGTACAAGCATTGCTCGAGCAAGGGTACATTCGTGTCTCTCTTAGCCCTTGTGTTGTTCCTATTATTTTAGTACCTAAGAAAGATGGTACATGGCGCATGTGTGTAGATTGTAGAGCTATTAATAACATCACTATTCGATATCGTCATCCTATTCCACGCTTAGAGGATATGTTAGATGAATTGATTGGTGTTGTTTTTTTCTCTAAAATTGATTTGCATAGTGGATACCATCAAATTAGGATGAAAGAAGGGGATGAATGGAAAACTGCTTTCAAAACAAAATTTGGTTTGTATGAGTGGTTAGTTATGCCTTTTGGTCTTACTAATGAACCTAGTACATTTATGAGATTAATGAATCATGTTTTGAGAGAATATTTGGTCGTTTTGTGGTTATTTATTCTGATGATATACTCATATACAGCCGCAATGAAACTGAACATTGTGATCATATTAGACAAGTTTTGCAAGTGTCACTACTAGGAAAACACCTGTTCGTGGCGCACCTGTAAACAACATCTGTGGCGCACTAGGGGTGCGCCACGGGCCTCGCGCTACAGCTATCTCCTAGTCATGGCGCACTGCCTGGTGCGCCACGGTTATATCGAGATAGGAGTGGCGCACTACCAGGTGCGCCACAGGTAGGGGTACAGGGTGTGCCATAGATGTGTTTTTAAAAAACAAAAAAAAATGCAAAAAACACCCTCGTTTTGAATTGCAAAAGCAATCGGGTCCGTGCTTCACCGCCTGTTGGGAATATGCCCTAGAGGCAATCATGTATGACGATATTTCCCATTGTATTCATAAAGATATTAAGTAGTCCTTGTATAAACATCTGATGTGTATCATTGAATATGTGATTCGGTTATGGAACTATGCATTCATGTTGTTTGTACTAAATATCCTTGGTCATTGAGGTTGTGCTGGACACCCAACTTAGACCAATGTGAAAGTTGGCATGATGACTCGGTTCCACTTGTCATGGGCATGGAGATGCTATTCCAACTTACACAGACTCGGCTAAAGAGTTTAGCGAGTGGGATTGACCCATATTGAGGTACAACGAACAAGTTGTCATTTGTATATCTCAATCAATGTAATCCTTAGACCTGAGGTTATTGCATAGTCCGAGTTGAGGATCACCGACTTAGGTTCTATCAAACACTGGTCCGTAACTGGGTAGTTATAAAGGCAGAGTTCGGGTCGACTGAGAATCAAGCTGTGTGATGCGAATAACCAAGATGGGATTTTGCCCCTCCACTCGGAGAGATATTCTCTGGGCCCTCTCGTGAGATATGATTCGGAAAGCATGGCCATGCACGACTCGGTTAAGTGTTAACCGAGGCGATCGTCTAAGAGTTAGTCAGGTGAATCACTTATTTCGGATCGAGAAGAGAGTTGGACTATTTAAGCGATGACAATTATTCGCCTATAGTCTGACAAGGTATATCGTGAGGAAAAAGGGACTCGGACGTAAGTCGCATTGGAAAGGCAAGTCTTCATGACTCTTTGGTACTTGGGAGCTCAACGCTCGCGACCGATCGATCATTGAGAGTAGGACTCCAATCGTGTCCAAGTAGCCATGAGCCTGCAGGGTCACACACTTAAGAGCGGGAGCATGTTTGGATTGGATCTGAACCTGTAATCTGGTTGGGGTGGACCTAAACCAGATTAGGACTGAGTTAGTGAGTTGGACTCACGGTGACTGGTGTTATATGGGCTTTAGTGAATCGGTCGCACGAACAGAGACCATGTTCACTCCATATATATAGTGGAGCACCGTAACCCAGTAAGGTTAATCGTTGTTCGGTTAGGTCATTCCATGTGTTGGAAACCCTAGATCCATAGCAGTCCTGCCGCCGTTCCGAACCTAGCAGTTCGCCGCCGGTGCTCCTCCTTGTACGTGTGGATACCAGCAGTGGTGCTGTGCGATTAGCACTAGGACGATCGGATCGTGAGGACTGCACTGCATCAACTGACGTGCTTCATCAGTAATCCGCAACTGCGCGTCTAGTGGTAAACCTCGTGGCCTTCTACCTCAGCTAGATCTTGGGATCACCACGTTAGAGGAAAAAGTTTTTTTTTATCTCTGCTTGGCCCAACAGTGGCATCAGAGCGATAGCTTCTGGTTTTAGGCTCGAGATCTCGCATATGTGATATGCGGTTGGCTGTAGATGAGATCTATGTGCTGTTTTGGTGGTCGATCTATGAGATAGATCGGTTTTTGTACAAGGTTGATTGGATCAACTGTACTCGGGGAATGGTAGATCTGATTTCCGTGATCATACAGCTGAGGTCGTGGAACGACATACCCCTACCGGTCGGATTCCGCCATCGGGGTAGACTGTGACACATAAATCCAGAAGCGGTGATTGAAGATCAAAGAGTTTCATCGAATCGGAACGATGGTCGGAATCCATGTTCGGATTGTAGATGAGATCTACGTTTTTGCCCTGTCGTAGCGCCTTAGATGTCGTTGCAAGTTTCACAACTCCGATAGATATTGTATCTATGCATAACTTGTTTTTGCAGGAGGTTGTGAATGGTATGGTTCATGTGCATGTGATGTATGTGTGTAATCCATACGTGATCTGCGAATCACGGGTTTTGTCAGCCGGCTGGACCCTAGATGCTATCATTTTATTGTATAACGACCTGCGTGTCGGATTCTCCATGTAATTTACTTTACTAAGCTAGTGTAGCTATTTGGAGAACCCGGAAGGCATGCAAGGCGTTGTACATGTCGGCGACATGGAGTAAGACGGCAAGTGACAAGAGTTGGCACGAGTCGGATTACAGGCTTTGTGGAGATGGAGATCGCCATGAAGAGAGCCATACCATTTCACATTATAATTTCTTTATTTTGTGTTATTGTTATGTCTCTGTTTTACCTCTATTAGATAGTCGGTAAAATTTAATCCCTCAAAGAAGGTCTAGTCGGTTTTCCCGCCAGTGTTTGCACCATCACAAGTCGGACATTTTTGGTAGTGGGCTCATAAAATTGAGGTGCTGCCAGTTCTTTCTGACTAGGTGGGTTCGAGTCGGACTCTTACTACGGAAACACTCGGTAAGCTAGACGGGTCTATCACAACGGTTGTGGGGCTCGGGGAAAAGTCGGATGGGAGCCGGGGCATGTGATGCCACCCATCCAACAGGAGTCGTATGAGATACGATTGACAAGGAGTTGTCTACCTAGATCACTTGGCGGCTAGCGGTGATGCTAAAGCTCACTAGCCGACTTGCTTATTTAGGATCCTGAATCATTAAGCAACTATCAGAGGGGGTGTTGGTTCTAGTGAGAGCATAAATATTAAAATGTTTAATATGCTTGCTCTTTTATGAATACATGTCTTAAGTGTTTTGCATATTTTCTGTTGTAGATCATGGCACCAAGTAGCAGTCACTCTTAGCTATCCGGTTTTGCGTTGAGAACTATCCTTGAGAAAGATAAACTGAACGACACTAATTTTACCAACTGGTATTGAAATCTGAGAATAGTTCTCAAACAAGAAAAGAAGGACCATGTCCTAGACAACCCACTTCCAGATGAGCCGAATGAGAATGCGACTATCGCTGCCACCAATGCCTAACGTCGGGCTAAGGATGAGCCCACGGATATTAGCTGTCTTATGCTTGCTCACATGGAACCGGACTTGCAAAAGCAGTTCAAGCATGTTGAGGCCTACGATATGATCGAAAACCTCAAAAGTATGTTCCAGGCTCAAGCGAAGACTGAGAGGTATCAAGTCTCTCAGGCTTTGCTGAGTTGCAAGGTTAAGGATGGTGATCCACTGAGTCCGCATGTGATCAAAATGGTTGGTTATGTGCAGTCTCTGGAGAGGCTTGGCTACCCCATTAGCGAAGAGTTCGCTACGGATATAATTCTGAACTCTCTTCCTAGTGCATATGGGCAGTTCATTTCGAACTACCACATGCATGGTATGGATAAGAAGTTCACTAAATTACATGGGATGCTCAAGCAGGCAGAGGCGGATCTCAAGAAGGGCGCTAGTCAAGTGTTGATGGTGCAGAATAAGGCTAAGTTCAAGAAGAGTTCTTGGACTAATAAGAAGGCTAAGTCAGGAGGAAAGCAGGCTCAGGACCCGGTCCCAAGCGCTTCCTCAGGGACTAAGACATCTCCTTCAGCCGGATCCACTTGCTTCTACTGCAAGGCGGATGGCCACTGGAAGAGGAACTGCAGCAAGTACTTGGCCTACAAAGCCAAGAGTGGAGGTATGACTTCCGACTCAGGTACACTTGTTTGCAATGTTATAGACATATATCTTGCTGATGCACCTAATAGTTCTTGGGTATATGATACCAGATCAGTTATTCACATCTGCAACTCGTTGCAGGGACTGGTAAGAACTAGGAGCGTAGCAAGAGGCGAGGTTGATATTCGAGTCGGCAACAAAGCAAGAGTTGCTGCATTGGAAGTCGGCACGATGCAACTTCATTTACCTTCCAGATTCATTATGGAACTGGATAATTGTTATTATGTTCCAGTGCTCAGTCGAAACATTATTTCTGCTTCATGTTTGATGAGGCAAGGCTATGAGTCGAATATCAAGAATAATGGTTGTTCTTTGTATTTGAATGATATGTTTCATGGCTTTGCACCCGTCCAGGACTGGTTATTTATTTTGAATCTTGATGGTGAGTCCGTTTATAACGTAAATGTTAAAAGGTTGAAACCAAATGATCTGAATATGACTTACTTTTGGCACTGTCGGCTTGGTCATATAAGTTGGAAACGCATGAAGAAGCTCCATGATGATGGACTCCTAACTTCGTTCGACTTGGAGTCATTCGAGACATGCGAATCTTGCCTACTCGGCAAAATGACCAAGACACCTTTTGCAAAGAGTTGCGAAAGGGCGTCCGACTTGTTGGGACTAGTACATAGTGATGTATGTGGACCAATGAGCACGACAGCCAGGGGTGGTTATGAGTACTTCATTACCTTCACTAATGATTTGAGTAGGTATGGATATATATACTTGATGAAACACAAGTCGGAAGCCTTTGAAAAGTTCAAAGAATTCCAGAATGAAGCACATAATCAACTCGGCAAGAAAATAAAGTTTCTTCGGTCGGACCGAGGAGGCGAGTACATGAGCCATGAGTTTGATGACCATCTGAAAAGTTGTGGAATAGTTCCTCAACTTACTCCGCCAGGAACACCACAAAGGAATGGTGTTTCGGAAAGGCGGAATCGAACCTTGTTGGACATGGTACGATCAATGATGAGTCGGACAGATCTGCCTTTATCATTTTGGGGTTATTGTCTAGAAACAGCGGCGTTCACACTAAACAAAGTACCATCAAAATCGGTAGAGAAGACACCGCATGAGATGTGGACAGGCAAAAAGCCGAGTTTGTCTTTTCTTAAGATTTGGGGTTGTGAAGCATTTGTCAAGCGACTTCAGTCGGACAAGCTTACAGCCAAGTCGGATAAATGTATTTTCGTGGGGTATCCAAGGGAAACCTTTGGTTACTACTTCTACAACCGAGAAGAGGGCAAAGTGTTTGTCATTCGGAACGGTGTCTTCCTTGAGAAAGAGTTTCTCAGTCGGGGAGTAAGTGGGAGCACGGTGTAGCTCGAAGAAATTCGAGAGGAACCGGCTAGTAGCGAGTCGGCAAAAACCTTGGAGGTTGAGCCGGTCGTGGCAGCTAACCGGCAGCAGCACCTGTACTACAAAGATCGGCAAGATTACGAAGTGTTCGTGATGTGTTACTGTTAGACAGTGATAAGCCGGCAAATTATTCGGAAGCGATGGTGGGATCTGATTCCGAGTCATGGCTTGGAGCCATGAGATCTGAGATAAAGTCCATGGATGAAAATCAAGTTTGGAACTTGGTTGATCTGCGAAGATTGCAAGACCACGAGTGCAAATGGGTCTTTAAGAAGAAAACTGATATGGATGGAAATATTTCAATCTATAAAGCACGCCTTGTCGCGAAGGGGTTCCGACAAGTTCAAGGAGTTGATTACAATGAGACTTTCTCGCCCGTAGCGATGCTTAAATCAGTTCGGATCATGTTATCTATAGCGGCCTATTTCGACTACGAGATATGGCAGATGGATGTCAAAACGGCTTTCCTTAACGGATATTTAACCGAGGACGTGTATATGATACAACCCAAGGGTTTTGTCGATCCGGCTAATGCTAACAAGGTATGCAAACTTCAGAAGTCCATTTATGGGTTGAAGCAAGCATCTCGGAGTTGGAATATTTGCTTTGATGAGGTAGTCAAATCGTTTGGCTTCATCAAGAGTGATCATGATTCTTGTTTGTACAAGAAGTTTAGTGGGAACAAAGTAAATTTTCTAATCTTATATGTGGATGACATATTACTGATTGGAAATGATGTCTAGATGTTGCAAGAAACCAAGGAATCATTGGAAAGGAGTTTCTCAATGAAATACTTGGGTGAGGCAACATACATCCTCGGAATCCGGATCTATAGAGATAGATCAAGGAGGCTCATTGGATTGAGTCAGAGTACTTATTTGGACAAAGTGTTGAAGAAGTTCAACATGGAATCGTCTAAGAAGGGGTTCTTACCGATGTCCCATGGTGTAAAACTTAGCAAGACTCAGTGTCCTTCGACAACTGATGAGCGAAGTCGGATGAGTGCAATTCCATATGCTTCTATAGTCGGATCCATCATGTACGCCATGATTTGTACTAGGCCGGATGTTTCATATGCTCTAAGTGTTGTGAGCAGATACCAGGCTGATCCTGGAGAAATCCACTAGACAGCGGCTAAAAATATCCTAAAGTACTTGAGAAGGACTAAGGATATGTTTTTGGTTTATGGTGGTGAAGATGAGCTCAGTGTAAAGTGTTACACGGATGCGAGTTATCTTACCAACTCTGATGATTCTAGCTCGCAATCCGGATACATGTTTATTATAAACGGAGGTGCTGTGAGCTGGAAGAGTTCCAAGCAAGAGGCTGAGTATATTGCCGCCTCGGAGGCAGCAAAGGAAGCTGTTTGGATGAGGAATTTCCTCATGGATCTTGGTGTGGTTCAGGGCTCATCCAATCCGTTAGACGTGTATTGTGACAACAATGGTGCTATTGCACAAGCCAAGGAACCTAGACAGCACCAGAAGAACAAGCACATACTCATGCGGTACCACCTGATTCGCTAGTTCGTGGATCAGGGTGATATCAAGTATGCAAGGTACACACGGATGCAAATATTGCGGATCTGTTGACAAAGCCGTTACCACAGCCGAAGCATGAGCCGCACCTGAGAGCCTTGGGCATTAGATGCTTAGACATGTGATGTCAGAAGATTGACTCTAGTGCAAGTGGGAGACTGTTGGGATAATGCCCTAGAGGCAATCATGTATGATGATATTTCCCATTGTATTCATAAAGATATTAAGTAGTCCTTGTTTAAACATCTGATGTGTATCATTGAATATGTGATTCGGTTGTGGAACTATGCATTCATGTTGTTTGTACTAAATATCCTTGGTCATTGAGGTTGTGCTGGACACCCAACTTAGACCAATGTGAAAGTTGGCTTGATGACTCGGTTCCACTTGTCATGGGCATGGAGATGCTATTCCAACTTACACAGACCCGGCTATAGAGTTTAGCGAGTGGGATTGACCCATATTGAGGTACAACGAACAAGTTGTCATTTGTATATCTTAATCAATGTAATCCTTAGACCTGAGGTTATTGCATAGTCCGAGTTGAGGATCATCGACTTAGGTTCTGTCAAACGCTGATCCGTAACTGGGCAGTTATAAAGGCAGAGTTCGGGTCGACTGAGAATCAAGATATGTGATGCGAATAACCAAGATGGGATTTTCCCCTCCACTCAGAGAGATATTCTCTGGGCCCTCTCGTGAGATATGATTCGGAAAGCATGGCCATGCACAACTCGGTTAAGTGTTAACCGAGGCGATCGACTAAGAGTTAGTCAGGTAAATCACTTATCTCAGATCGAGAAGAGAGTCGGACTATTTAAGGGATGACAATTATTCGCCTATAGTCTGACAAGGTATATCGTGAGGCAAAAGGGACTCGAACGTAAGTCGCATTGGAAAGGCAAGTCGTCATGACTCTTTGGTACTTGGGAATCGGCACGTTCTACTAGGAGCCGCTACTGACTGATCGATTGAGAGTCGGACTCCAATCATGTCCAAGTAGCCATGAGCCTGCAGGGTCACACACTTAAGAGCGGGAGCATGTTTGGATTGGATCTGAACCTGTAATTTGGTTGGGTTGGACCTAAACCAGATTAGGACTGAGTTAGTGAGTAGGACTCACGGTGACTGGTGTTATATGGGCTTTAGTGAATGGGTCGCGCGAGCAGAGCCCACGTTCACTCCCTATATATAGTGGAGCACCGTAACCCAGTAAGGTTAATCGTTGTTCGGTTAGGTCATTCCATGTGTTGGAAACCCTAGCTCCACAGCAGTCCTGCCGCCGTTCCAAACCTAGCAGTTCGCCGCCGGTGCTCCTCCTTGTACGTGTGGATACCAGCAGAGGTGATGTGCGATCAGCACCAGGACGATCGGATCGTGAGGACTGCACTGCATCAACTGACGCGCTTCATCAGTAATCCGCAATTGCGTGTCTAGTGGTAAACGTCGTGGCCTTCTACCTCAGCTAGATCTTGGGATCACCACATTAGAGGAAAAAGTTTTGTTTTATCTCTGCGTGGCCCAACACCGCCGCAGTCGTGTCACCTCGCCGGAGCATGGCCGTGGCAGGGAAGTGCGGGAGGGGTCGTGGTCGCTCTAGTCCTCGCCGGTGTCGAGGTGGTAGGAAGGGTGTGGTTGGGGAAAGGAAGGTAGGAAGAGAGGGAGGAAGGAAGAGATGGAGGAAGAGAGGGAGGAAGAGAGGGAGGAAGGAAGAGATGGAGGAAGAGAGGGAGGAAGGAAGAGATGGAGGAAGAGAGGGAGGAAGAGAGGGAGGAAGGAAGAGATGGAAGAAGAGAGGGAGGAAGGGAGGTCGGACGCCGCCGTCACTGCAAGGAGAGGAGGAGGCCGCCGTTGCGCCACCGCCGCGCCACCGTCACTGCAAGGAGAGGAGGAGGCCGTCGTTGCGCCGTCACTGCAAGGATGTAACATCCTAGATTTTGTATTAGGATGTTATTAGTGCCATGCATCATCCTTGCATCATTGCATCCTACAATGGAAAATTGCAATAAAAATCCTAACACCTAAACCTATTAAAAACCCTATTAATTGTTTCCATAAGTGAGCACTTTTGTTGTAGTAGTTTGACCCTTCAGTAAACTATGTAAAAACAGTAAACCATGGTCCTATGTTGACCACCTTATTTTTTCAAAAATTTGGAAACAAGTTTCAACACTTTTGGACTTGTCTTGCAAAAGTTATTTGAGTTTTACCAAACCAGAAATTGAAAAATGATAAAAGAGAAAAAAAGCAGGCGGTGGCTAGCCATGCAGCCTCACTGCCACGCCAGCCGCCGCAGCCCAGCACCGGCCCGCTTCTCCCCTCCACCACTGACGCGGGGGTCCCACCCGTCGTCTTCCTCCTGGAGACCGCGGCGGACACAACTCCGGCCGCGTCGGGACACCCCGAATCCCAACGGATTGCAACCGCCCCCTTCCCCAAGTCTTGGACTATATAAAGCCGACCTCCCCTCGCCGTTTGCCCCTCGATTTTTTCTCAAACCCTAGACCGTTTTCGCAGTTTCCGAGCTCGCCGGAACAGCCGGCGTCGGAGCTCGAGGTTGGCGACTCTCCAGGGCACCTCGAGCCTTGCTACACCCTCCACCCTTCTCGCCTCGACCTACCCTAACCGCCCGTCTGTTCCGTTTCTTCCGAATCGCAGGAGATCGCCGGCAATTGCTCGCCGGAGCCGTCGGATCCGAGAAAAGGAACCGCCAACGCTGGGAGAAGGAGGAGGAGAGGGACCGTGCTGAGGCCATTGGGAGATTCTCCATCGATGTGCGCATCGGGGACCCTTTTCGTGTATCGCTAGGACCGCGATACCCAGCCCGACCACCGTCTACTCCGCCACCGCCGCCGTCGTCTCCATCGCCGCCACCACCACAGGTCAGTGGAGCCGTCTAGGACGTCCGATTGAAATCCTGCGGGCCAGATTAGAAGGGGGGCGAAGGGGTATCGACCAACCACGCAGCACCGCGTGGCAAGCGCGTTGCCGCCGCGCCGCCTGGCAGCCACTGGCCAACCAAGCCGCCACTTGGCGCGATCTGAGCTAGGGTTTAGGCTAGATTGTTTTGATTTTTGCAGATTAGGTTTAATATTGCGAAAATCATAGAAAAATAACTACTTGGCCAATTTTAGCTTATGATATACCATTGGATTCCTAATTTTAAGTAGAATCCAAATCTGCAATAACATCCCAGGTTCACAGTAAGTTTTTAGGTGTATATTTTAATCATTAGATTAGAGAGTTTAATCTATAGAAGAATAATTAAAATTCTATTTTAATTGATTCTTGTTGCAATAACTTTGAATCCACAATACCTACTGATCCAAATCATTAAGCTTTGCTTAGGATCATTAGATCTAACTTGGGCTAGTTAGATGGTTTGAGCTCCTTTAAACCTAGGAATTGTTTTTAGTGATTCAACTAGATCAAAATCTTTGGGAAATCAATTCTAGTGACACCCTTACACTATCACAACAAAACTTGCTACCTTGATCAATTTAACCAACCTTGCATAAATTACCATGTTGCATACATGCATGATTTTCTTTGTGATATGCTTTGAGCAAGTTGTGATCAGATCTTTGTTTGTGATTCGTTAGATTGCTCGGAGTGCATTAAGGAGTGCTATTGTGTAGAGTGCTACTCGGAATAAGGCAAGTTACACCACTTGTTCATAATTTTGTCCCAGTTCTGATTCTATGCATGTGATCTTCAAAATTCTGTAGTATGCATGTGTAGGATGTTCTAGTAGAATTTTTCCTTAGTATTATTTTGCAAGTGCGATGATTTTGTAGTATGCGATGAGTAGCTCTATACTTAGGATTTTTCCACTCCTAATAGGTTACCCCTGTTTTTGCTAAGTATTGCTTGCTATGCTATATATACAAAGTACCGTTGGGGGTTCGAAAGACAAAGAATTTTTCTAAGTATAAAGGCTCTCTAGAGCCAACTTTTCCTCTCAAATCCACTTCAAAATAAAACTAAGTTTTCTTCTGGGCGGAATGGTTGTCGGGTCAACGAGTGAGATTTTGGTGGAGGACGGCCGCCCAGGAATGAAAGAAGTCTGCCATGTTTCAGAATTCAGAAGCTTCCAGTGCAACCACAATACATTATGGGCTCTATCTTGGCCTCGTACTTAGTGGGAAACCTCACCTGGGTACCAACATTTGGAGGTTCTTGGCACGGTTGGATCCAAAAGGTAGAGGGGCTACTAAGGGAAAGCCTCGCCATGGTCTGGTCTGTAAAAGGACTTGATCGTGGATTGCGGGTAAAGTGCACAAACTCTCGAGAGTATTGCAATCTGATCGGTTAGCCGTGTTCACGGTAACAGAACAACAATGAGCGTCTGAAGGATGGAGCCTCTGAAGGATCTTCCTCTCTCTTTTCTAAAAACAAAGTTTTGAAACCCCATGGCGTGCGTAATATCGCTAATGGGTGGGAATTTGGGAACTTCGTGTGTAATATCCAAGTGACGCTTGGTGCGTAATATCCAAGTGTTGGGTTGTTTGGACACTTGGTGCGTAATATCCTCGTGTGCCACTCGACCTTATTTTATCTAAGCAAATGTTTACAAAGTAGGACAATCCTCTCTTCTTCTCTCTACTTAAGAAAATTAGCTTTGAGCAAATAAACTCTACAGCCTATACCAGCCTTGCATGTAGAGATAGTTTTTCTCTCCTTGGTGTAATTTGCCAATACATTCAAAGTATTGACCCAACTTGTTGGCTGCACGTCTTATGTGCAGAATCCGAAGATTGAAAGGTGCGTAGGGATCGCGGGTCTACACTCGACAAGGCTGGGCGTTGATGGACTCATGTTGCTTTTATGTTTCCACTGTTATTTGAGCTAGCATAATGCTAAGCAATTTTTGTAATAAATTCATACTCTGGATTCTCCGTGAAATAAAGACTTTGTGTTTTACATGATATTTCATCGACTGTGAGTTCTAGCTATTGATCTAGGGACTAGCATGTTAATCATAGGGACTTAGGATCCTTATCGATCCAAGGTCACTACAGATGGTATCAGAGCACATCGTTGCCTGTAGAACGTGACCCTATGATTGGAACCACCTCAAACTTTTGTGCCGTACTTGTTCTTCTACTAAGTTATTTTCCGCACTTCTAGTATCTGATTTCCTCTACTTGTTTAAGTATCTAACCTTCATTCTTCTAACTCAAAGATGACAAGCTTCCTCTACGACACCGTCGCGGACATCGAGCCCCTCCGCTTTGGCGGATGCCTCATGGATCTACTCACACATTTGGACCTTCCTCTCCCAACAATCCAGGGGAGCACAATGAAGAAACTCCACAAGGACGGCTGTTGGGGAGTCAAGGTCATCCAGCCAGGAAAAGAGCGAGGCAAGAACCCGGAGGAAGACATAGCAATCCACATTGTTAGCGATTCCAAGGAGAAGGACCTTAGCATTAGCTTGCAGCAACTCATTGGTCACCTATGTGGACGTCATCATGAAGCTCTCCAAGGACACTGCAGCGGCCTCTTTGGAAGACAAGATGAGGAAGGAATTCCCATGGAGTTAACCTTTGAGGAAAGAACTTCTACCAAGCGCCGAAGAACACAATATCAAGACTTGGAGTGCCATATCCATGACCTTGAGAAGGGTACTTTCCTCGAGATGTTGAAGAACGACGAGCTATGCGCCCTCATCAAGGAGAAGGAAGAAATGATCAAGAGGCAAGAGGAGGCAATGAAGCTCCAAGAGATAAAATTCCAGGACCAAGAGAAGAAGTTCGCTAACCAAGAGAAGAGAGTGAGAAATAAAAACAAGAGAATTAGGGAACTCAAACAGCAGATCGATGGAGATGAAGTGCAAACTGAAGGCCTTTGCAAGATAATCAATGATGTGCGTGCTTCCAAGAGGGACTTGGCAAAGCAACTTGAAGCCACAATGAAGTCAAGTTTAGTGGAGGAGCTACAAAGCGAGAAGGAGGGACTTCAGGAGCAGCTGGAAGCCACTACCAAGAAGCTACAGGATGAGATAAAGAACCTCCAAGAGAATCTTGAAGCCACCACAAAGGAGATGGAGTTGTACAAGGAAGGCTACTCATTCGAGGACGAGGAAGAGGAAGGCGTGGAAGATGTGTAATAGTTGGACCACCTTTAATTCTATAGTAGAACGTTATTCGCAAATGTAATAAATACCAAGACAAGTCTGGTTTAGTTAAACTTGGTTGTTTTCTGTGTTAAGCTGTGTTATTATGTCTTGTGTGCCTTGTGTGCTTGGTGTGTTTTCATAAGGGTAGGAGTTTACTACTTAGTCTTTCTGTCTATTTCTTAACCATTCTCTTAAACCCCACAGATGCCGCCAAGACGTGCGAACCCCGAAATCCCGCCAGAAATAGCACAACTTTTGGCCACTCAGAACCAGCTGATCCAACTGCTCACTCAGAACATGCAAAACAACAACAACAACCCGCCACCACCACCACCTCCGCCACCTCCTCAACAGGATCGCTTGACTCGGTTTTTAAGGTTGAACCCACCTACCTTCACTAGCATCACTGAACCAATCATCGCTGGTGACTGGCTGCGTACGATCAACAAGAAGCTAGACACCGTGCAAGCTGTCAGAGCCGACAGGGTGCGTTATGCCGCACACCAGCTTGAAGGACCTGCTGCAGAATGGTGGGATAATTACCAAGTCACCCACCCGGATATTGATGCTATCACTTGGGAACAGTTTGAGTTAGCTTTTCGCACTCATCATGTGGCTGCTGGTGTCATGACTCTGAAAAGGCACGAGTTTCGCGACCTATACCAGCTGCACCGTTCTGTCACCGAGTATGGGGAGATTTTCAATAAGCTAGCCCGTTATGCACCCGATGACGTTTCCACTGATGCCAAGAGACAGGAGGAGTTCTTAAGAGGGCGCAATGATGAGATATCCATTCAGCTTGTGGCTCAGAAATTTGAAAACTTTCAGGAACTCCTAGACAGAGCCATTGTGGTTGAATCAAAGAGGAAGAGCATAGAAAACCGCAAGAGGAAATCTAACCCTCACAAACACTCTGTTCCGTACCAGAAGCAACGCAATTCCTCACCACCACCTTATAACAATAATGGCCACAACTATAACGGTCATAACCATGGTGGCCACAAACACAATGGGCATAAGAACCGCAATGGAAGTGGCAGCAATGGAAAGGATCTCAGTGAGGTGACATGCTTTACGTGCAACAAGACAGGGCACTATGCAACCTCTTGCCCCAAGAGGAAGAATGGAAATGGCAATGGCAATGGGAATGGTAATGGACACAACCATGGCAATGGAAACGGGAAGAAGCCAAATCCGTTTGTCAAAGCGACGGTGAATCATGTTTCTATGGAGGATGCTTGTGATGCGCCAGACTCTGTGATTGGTAAGTTCAAACTCAATTCTATTCCCGCAGTTGTTCTTTTTGATACCTGTGCATCGTATTCATTCATATCAAGGGTATTTGTGGATAGAGGCAAGATACCAACAGAGACTATAAACTTTCCTCTAAGGGTAAGTTCTCCTGGGGGACAAATAGTGGCAACCTCCGGTTGCCGGGAATTAGAACTAAGGATTGGGACACAGATTTTTCCCACCAGTCTAGTAGTTCTAGAATCACAAGGATTAGACATAATCTTGGGCATGAATTGGATGACCGAATATGAAGGAGTCATAGATTGTGCCAAGAGAACTGTCATGCTCAGAACACCGGAGGGGAAGAGGATTCGTATCAAGTAGAATTTCGCACTTAAAGAAGTCATGGTGAACTCTCTTAAGGGGGTTAGCTTGGAGGAGGTACCTATTGTAAAGGAATACCCAGATGTCTTCCCGGAGGAACTACCAGGAATGCCACTCGACGTGATATCGAGTTCCTCATTGACTTGATGCCAGGCACGGGGCCGATAGCTAAGAGACCATACAAGATGGATGTGGACGAGTTAAAGGAACTCAAGAAACAGCTTAGGGAACAATTGGACAAGGGGTTCATTCAACCCAGCGCGTCATCTTGGCGAGCACCCATCCTATTTGTGGAAAAGAAGGATAAGACCAAGAGGCTGGTTGTGGACTACCGCTCGTTAAATGAGGTGACGATCAAGAATAAGTATCCTCTACCCAACATCAATGACCTGTTCGACCAGTTAAAAGGAGCTAGTGTGTTCTCAAAGATCGATCTGCGATCAGGCTATTTTCAGCTGAAGATTCGAGAACAGGATGTGCCCAAAACAGCATTCACCACAAGATACGGATTGTATGAGTACACCGTAATGTCGTTTGGTCCAACCAATGCCCCAGCATACTTCATGACCATGATGAACAAGGTGTTCATGGAATATTTGGACAAGTTTATCATGGTATTTATAGATGATATACTCATATACTCTAAGGATGAGAAGGAACATGAGAAACATCTGCGCCTTATTATGGAGAAACTAAGAGAACACAAGTTGTACACCAAATTTAGCAAGTGCGAGTTCTGGTTAAAGGAAGTGCGATTCCTTGGTCATGTTGTGTCAGCTAAAGGAGTTGTCGTAGATCCAAGCAAGGTAGCTTCCGTGATGGAATGGGAGTCACCCAAGAATGTGGGAGATATTAGAAGTTTCTTGGGCCTCGCAGGATATTACCAGAGGTTCATCGAAAACTTTTCCAAGATAGCAAAACCCATGATGGAACTATTAAAGAAGGAAAAGAAATTCCTATCGACCGAGGCATGTGAAGCAAGTTTTCAGAGTTGAAGAAACGCCTTGTAACGGCACCAGTTCTATGTCTGCCTGATATCCAGAAGGATTTTCAAGTCTATTGTGACGCTTCTAGACAAGGACTTGGAAGTGTATTGATGCAGGATGGTAAAGTGGTATCCTATGCCTCCCGACAACTTAAGAACCATGAACACAATTATCCCACACATGATTTGGAACTTGCATCTGTGGTTCATGCACTCAAGGTATGGAGACACTACCTCATGGGCAAACATTGTGATGTGTTCACAGATCATAAAAGTTTGAAGTACATCTTCACCCAAAAGGAGTTGAATATGAGACAATGAAGATGGCTTGAGCTAATTAAGGATTATGACTAGGATTTACAATACCACCCCGGAAAGGCAAACGTGGTGGCTGATGCCTTAAGTCGTAAGGTGTATGTGAATGGACTTACCGCAGGGGAACTTCCAGAGGATTTATGCAAGCAATTCAGGGATCTCAGGCTAGAGATAGTCCCGAAAGGATACGTAGCGACTATGGAAATAGTGTCCACCTTCCAAGAAAGGATCCAAGAAGCACAAAAGGGGGATAAAGAGTTGGAAGAAATAAGAGTTAGGATAAGTGAAGGAAAGATTAAAGAATTTCGTCTGGACGAACAAGGAACCCTCTGGTATGGGAAGCGTTTGTGCGTTCCCAATGACCCCGATATCAGGAAGATGATTTTACAAGAAGCTCATGATTCGCCATACTCAATTCATCTAGGTAACACGAAGATGTACATGGATGTGAAGGATAGATTCTGGTGGAATAACCTAAAGAGAGATGTTGCAGAATATATTTCTCTGTGTGATGTATGCAATAGAGTTAAAGCCGAGCATCAGAAACCGGCAGGAATACTCCAACCGCTACCTATACCCGACTGGAAATGGGACAAGGTAGGCATGGATTTCATCACGGGATTTCCCCGGACTCGTTCTGGATTCGATTCTATCTGGGTAGTGGTGGACCACTTTACCAAGGTGGCTCATTTCATCCCCGTAAAGACCACATATACAAGTGCTAAGCTCGCTAAGATATACATGTCAAGGATTGTAAGCCTACATGGTGTTCCCAATGGAATTGTGTCAGACAGAGGCACCCAGTTTACTTCAAAGTTTTGGCGACAACTACATGAGTCTCTTGGGACCCGACTAGAATTCAGTACTGCCTTCCACCCTCAAACAGATGGCCAATCGGAAAGGGTGAATCAAATTTTGGAAGATATGTTGATAGCTTGCGCACTAGACTATGGGTCTAGCTGGGACGATAACCTGCCATATGCTGAGTTCTCATACAACCACAGCTACCAGACAAGTATCAAGATGGCTCCGTTTGAAGTTCTATATGGCAGGAAGTGTAGGACTCCATTGCTATGGAATGGAGTTGGTGAACGCAGTCTTTTTGGACCTGACTTGATAAAGGATGCCGAAGAAAAGGTCCGACAGATTCAGGATAGGCTAAAGGTAGCCCAATCCCGACAGAAGAGTTACGCTGATTCCAAGCGCAGGGATGTGGCCTATGAAATAGAGGACCGTGCGTATCTCCGAGTTTCACCCCTACGAGGAGTTAAAAGGTTCGGAATCAAGGGCAAGTTAGCCCCACGATTCATAGGACCATATAAGGTTCTGGCCCATAGAGGGGAAGTGGCTTATCAGCTGGAGTTACCAGAAGGACTAACTGTTCATGATGTATTTCATGTGTCACAACTAAAGAAGTGTCACCCGGAGATGGCTGAAACACCGCTAAGAGACACCATTTCCCTAGATGAGGTTCAATTGGAGAATGACCTTACCTATGAGGAAAAACCCATCAAAATACTGGAAACAGCTGAAAGGATTACCCGCACCAAGACTATAAGGTTCTGCAAGGTACAATGGAACCACCACTCCGAGGAAGAAGCTACGTGGGAGCGTGAAGAAGACTTGAAGGCAGAACACCCACACCTATTTGCTAGCCAACCCGAATCTCGAGGACGAGATTCTTCTTAAGGGGGGTAGGTTTGTAACATCCTAGATTTTGTATTAGGATGTTATTAGTGCCATGCATCATCCTTGCATCATTGCATCCTACAATGGAAAATTGCAATAAAAATCCTAACACCTAAACCTATTAAAAACCCTATTAATTGTTTCCATAAGTGAGCACTTTTGTTGTAGTAGTTTGACCCTTCAGTAAACTATGTAAAAACAGTAAACCATGGTCCTATGTTGACCACCTTATTTTTACAAAAATTTGGAAACAAGTTTCAACACTTTTTGACTTGTCTTGCAAAAGTTATTTGAGTTTTACCAAACCAGAAATTGAAAAATGATAAAAGAGAAAAAAACAGAGGCAGCCAGCCTACCCACGCCAGCCGCCGCAGCCCAGCACCGGCCCGCTTCTCCCCTCCACCACTGACGCGGGGGTCCCACCCGTCGTCTTCCTCCTGGAGACCGCGGCGGACACAACTCCGGCCGCGTCGGGACACCCCGAATCCCAACGGATTGCAACCGCCCCCTTCCCCAAGTCTTGGACTATATAAAGCCGACCTCCCCTCGCCGTTTGCCCCTCGATTTTTTCTCAAACCCTAGACCGTTGCAGCTCGAGCTCGCTGAACAGCCGGGCGGAGCTCGAGGTTGGCGACTCTCCAGGGCACCTCGAGCCTTGCTACACCCTCCACCCTTCTCGCCTCGACCTACCCTAACCGCCCGTCTGTTCCGTTTCTTCCGAATCGCAGGAGATCGCCGGCAATTGCTCGCCGGAGCCGTCGGATCCGAGAAAAGGAACCGCCAACGCTGGGAGAAGGAGGAGGAGAGGGACCGTGCTGAGGCCATTGGGAGATTCTCCATCGATGTGCGCATCGGGGACCCTTTTCGTCGCCTTCGCTAGGACCGCCAGTACCTTCGACCACCGTCTACTCCGCCACCGCCGCCGTCGTCTCCATCGCCGCCACCACCACAGGTCAGTGGAGCCGTCTAGGACGTCCGATTGAAATCCTGCGGGCCAGATTAGAAGGGGGGCGAAGGGGTATCGACCAACCACGCAGCATCAAGCGTGGCAAGCGCTGCCACGCCTGGCCAGCTGGCCCAACCCGAAGCCGCCACTTGGCGCGATCTGAGCTAGGGTTTAGGCTAGATTGTTTTGATTTTTGCAGATTAGGTTTAATATTGCGAAAATCATAGAAAAATAACTACTTGGCCAATTTTAGCTTATGATATACCATTGGATTCCTAATTTTAAGTAGAATCCAAATCTGCAATAACATCCCAGGTTCACAGTAAGTTTTTAGGTGTATATTTTAATCATTAGATTAGAGAGTTTAATCTATAGAAGAATAATTAAAATTCTATTTTAATTGATTCTTGTTGCAATAACTTTGAATCCACAATACCTACTGATCCAAATCATTAAGCTTTGCTTAGGATCATTAGATCTAACTTGGGCTAGTTAGATGGTTTGAGCTCCTTTAAACCTAGGAATTGTTTTTAGTGATTCAACTAGATCAAAATCTTTGGGAAATCAATTCTAGTGACACCCTTACACTATCACAACAAAACTTGCTACCTTGATCAATTTAACCAACCTTGCATAAATTACCATGTTGCATACATGCATGATTTTCTTTGTGATATGCTTTGAGCAAGTTGTGATCAGATCTTTGTTTGTGATTCGTTAGATTGCTCGGAGTGCGTTAAGGAGTGCTATTGTGTAGAGTGCTGCTCGGATCAAGGCAAGTTACACCACTTGTTCATAATTTTGTCCCAGTTTTGATTCTATGCATGTGATCTTCAAAATTCTATAGTATGCATGTGTAGGATGTTCTAGTAGAATTTTTCCTTAGTATTATTTTGCAAGTGCAATGATTTTGTAGTATGCCATGAGTAGCTCTATACTTAGGATTTTTCCACTCCTAATAGGTTACCCCTGTTTTTGCTAAGTATTTCTTGCTATGCTATATATACAAAGTACCGTTGGGGGTTTCGAAAGACAAAGAATTTTTCTAAGTATAAACGCTCTCTAGAGCAAACTTTTCCTCTCAAATCCACTTCAAAATAAAACTAAGTTTTCTTCTGGGCGGAATGATTGTCGGGTCAACGAGTGAGATTTTGGTGAAGGACGGCCGCCCAGGAATCAAAGAAGTCTGCCATGTTTCAGAATTCAGAAGCTTCCAGTGCAACCACAATACATTATGGGCTCTGTCTTGGCCTAGTACTTAGTGGGAAACCTCACCTGGGTACCAACATTTGGAGGTTCTTGGCACGGTTGGATCCAGAAGATAGAGGGGCTACTAAGGGAAAGCCTCGCCATGGTCTGGTCTCTAAAAGGACTTGATCGTGGATTGCGGGTAAAGTGCACAAACTCTCGAGAGTATTGCAATCTGATCGGTCAGCCGTGTTCGCGGTAACAGAACAACAATGAGCGTCTGAAGGATGGAGCCTCTGAAGGATCTTCCTCTCTCTTTTCTAAAAACAAAGTTTTGAAACCCCATGTCGTGCGTAATATCGCTAATGGGTGGGAATTTGGGAACTTGGTGTGTAATATCCAAGTGACGCTTGGTACGTAATATCCAAGTGTTGGGTTGTTTGGACACTTGGTGCGTAATATCCTTGTGTGCCACTCGACCTTATTTTATCTAAGCAAATGTTTACAAAGTAGGATAATCTTCTCTTCTTCTATCTACTTAAGAAAATTAGATTTGAGCAAATAAACTCTACAGCCTATACCAGCCTTGCATGTAGAGATAGTTTTTCTCTCCTTGGTGTAATTTGCCAATACATTCAAAGTATTGACCCAACTTGTTGGCTGCACGTCTTATGTGCAGAATCCGAAGATTGAAAGGTGCGTAGGGATCGCGGGTCTACACTCAACAAGCATGGGCGTTGATGGACTCATGCTGCTTTTATGTTTCCGCTGTTATTTGAGCTAGCATAATGCTAAGCAATTTTTGTAATAAATTCATACTCTGGATTCTCCGTGTAATAAAGACTTTGTGTTTTACATGATATTTCATCGACTGTGAGTGCTAGCTATTGATCCAGGGACTAGGATGTTAATCACAGGGACTTAGGATCCTTATCGATCCAAGGTCACTACAAAGGAGATGAGAAGGGGAAGGAGGAGAAGTAAGAAGGAAGAAGGAGAAGGAGAAGGAGAAGGGAGAAGGAAGAAGGAGAAGGGAAAGGAAAAGGAAGAGGGAAAAAGGGGGAGGGAAAAGGGGGAAGGGAAAGGTAGGTGGGAGGGGTGAGGATTCGAAATTTGAATCCGCCCAAGCTTATCCGTGGCGCACTAGGTGGTGGTGCGCTACGGGTAAGTCGCCCTCTATTTTTTTTCTGTAGGAAAAATGGTCTTTTGACCGTAACTTTTTACTCTTTTCGAATTTTGAAAATCTAAAAAATCTCTAAACGACCACAGGTGGTTGCGAGCAGATGCGAAATCTTGTTCTCGTCATTTTGGTATATTATATGATTTTTTTCGATACCGTATGCAAAATTTACGGCCTTTTTACCGTGGCATGACTTTTTTTTGCAAATAAAGTCGAAACTCATGTTTGTTAATTTTACTAGAAGCTATACCACATTACCTACCTAAATATGAAAGGATTTAATTTTTTGAAGTGTTTATCATTTTCTTTTATTTTTTGCAAAGCCTAAAAAGGCGATCCACGCGAGGGGGGGGGGTGGAGTTGGTGCAGGATAGTTTGGCGTAGGGCACTAGGGCAAGGTGCCCTACTACTAAGTTTATACATCCGTGGCGCACATGGCATTGTGCGCCACAGAACTTGCCACAACCGTAGCGCACCTACCCCATGTGCGCTACGGGTACGTGGCATGCTTGGGCAGCCTGGCCCATACATATCTGTGGCGCACATACCCCATGTGCGCCACGGTTGTTCTAGTTACTAGTAGGGCACTACCCACAGGTGAGCCACGCCTATTTTACCCGTGGGGCACTTCAACCATGTGAGCCACAGATGTGCGGATTACCTATAGCCCTTTTCCTAGTAGTGTGTTGCGTGATAATCAATTATATGCTAATCTTGAAAAGTGCACATTTGCAAAAGATAAGGTCATATTTCTTGGATATGTTGTATATAAGCATGAGGTAGAAGTAGATCAATCTAAAATTGATGCAATTCAGAATTAGCCTATTCCCATGAATGTGAGTCAAGTGCGTAGTTTCCATGGTTTAGCTGGTTTCTATAGGTGCTTTGTGAAAGATGTTAGCACTATTGCTGCACCATTGAATGAATTGACTAAGAAAGGTGTGCCATTTGTATGGGGAGCATCCCAAGATATTGCATTTGATACATTGAAACGTTTGCTTACTACTACACCTTTGCTTGCATTACTGATTTTTCAAAGCAATTTGAAGTTGAATGTGATTCTAGTGGTATAGGAATTGGTGGCGTTTTGATGCAAGAGGGTCGTCCTATAGCATATTTTCTAAGAAACTTGCTGGTGCTAGACTGAATTATCCTATTTATGATAAAGAATTGTATGCACTTGTTAGAGTTCTTGAGGTTTGGCAACATTATTTGTGGCCAAAAGAATTGATCATACATTTTGATCATGAAGCATTGAAGTATCTTAAAGCTCAATCAAACTTGCATAGAAGCTTAGCTAAATGGGTTGAGTTTATTGAGTCGTCTCCTTACATCATTAAATATAAGAAAGGATATGAAAATGTGGTTGCTGATGCTTTGTCTAGGAAGAACATGTTATTGACACATCTTGATGTTAAAATTCCTGGATTAGAGAGTATTTCTGCGCTTTATGCAACTGATCATGATTTTTCTAAACCATATCGTTTGTGTGCTTTGAAACATGCCTGATATAGGTATCATATACATGATGGCTATTTGTTTAGAGCTAACAAACTATGCATTCCAGAATCGTCTTTGTGTTTTTTTTAGTGCAGGAATCACATGTTGGAGGTTTGATGGGTCATTTTGGGCGTGAGAAGACATTGCTCATGCTAGCTGATCACTTTTATTGGCCCAATATGAGGCATGACGTCTATCGATTTGTGAGTCGCTGCATTACATGCAACAAGTCCAAATCAAAGTTGAAGCATCATGGTTTGTATACACCTCTCTCTGCACCTACTACACCTTGGGAAGATATTAGCATGGACTGTGTGCTAGGTTTACCCAAAACTCAGAGAGGTCATGATTCTATATTTGTGGTAGTGGATAGATTCTCTAAGATGGCTCATTTTATTGTCTGCCACAAAAGCGATGATGCGTCGCATATTGCTAACTTGTTTTTCAGGGACATCGTGAGACTACATGGAGTACCAAAGACGATTGTTTCTGACCGTGGTGTGAAGTTCATGAGCTACTTTTGGAAGACATTATGGGGGAAGCTTGTAATGAAGTTGTTGTTTAGTACTACTTGTCATCCCCAAATAGATGGTCAAACGGAGGTGGTGAATAGAACATTATCACAATTGTTGAGGACAATGATCAAGAAGAATCTACGAGAGTGGGAAGAGTGTTTTCCACATGTTGAGTTTGCATACAACTGGGTTGTGCATTCTACTACTCAGCTTTGTCTTTTTGAGGTGGTGTATGGGTTCAAGCCATTGACGCCACTTGATTTGTTGCCTCTACCATTACATGAGAGAGTTGATATGGAGGCATCAAAATGTGCTGAATATGTGAAGAAAATACATGAGAAGACTCGAGAGGCTATTGAGAAGAAAGGCAAGAACATTGCTGCTGCAAGAAATCAAGTAAGAAAGGAGATTTTGTTCAAGCCTGGAGACATGGTATGGGTGCATCTGTGCAAGGATAGGTTCCCCAAGCTTCGACAATCCAAATTGAAGCCCCGTGGTGCTGGTACTTACAAGGTGTTAGCCAAGATTAATGATAATGCCTACTCGATTGATATTCCTATTGTTGAGTTTGGTGGAGTTAGCAACAGCTTCAACGTTGTTGATTTGTCACCATATGAAGGAGAAGACCTTGGAGCGTCGAGGTCAATGCCTTTTGAAGGGGGGGAGATGATGAGGACATCCCAACAATTACACCTACCCCAACTACTACTAAAGATGTTCCAGTTGCTGCAAACAAGGTTAAGTTCAATGAGATTAGAATTGGACCTATTACAAGAGCTCGTGCTAAGATCCTAGAACAACAGGTGAATTTGTTTCTTAATGAGCCTGATGTTTTAATTAATGAGAACTTTATACTGCCTAAGTCATTGTGCTATTGTATGATCAGGTACATTGGAGAAGAAGGCGTAGCACGGAGCGAGGAGCTGAAGCACATGGAGCACAACATGATGATCACCCAAGGATGCGTGAGGGAGGAGTGGGAGGAAGGCGAGAGGTAAGATCATCAAGACGAGGGCAAAAACATCTGCCAGGACCGGACTATCCGGGTCATACCAATCGGAGTGTTCGACCCTCCCAAGAGGCCCCCGGGCATGGACATTCTGTAGGCTACATCGAACACCACCCGGAAACTTTGAAGTTTCCGGCCGGACCGGACTGTCCGGCCCATACGGACCGGAGTGTCCGCCCCCACCGGACTGTACGGCTCATACGGACGGATATCGCCTGGCGTAAATCTGTTCCTAATCAGGTTGTATCAGTTTGAGTCGTTTGCGTCTAGTTTCGGTTTTTGGCCGCCCATATAAGCCCTGGGACGTCCCCATAGTTAGGGTTAGACCACGTTAAAACTATTTTGGAGTTGTTTCTTATTAAGAACCTCTAGAATTACCTTGTGATCGAATTATCTACTACAATTGAGTGTGATCTATTGTTCCATTGGGAGTTAGTGGATTGCAAACTACCATTCGTGGTCGACGGCTACGTGCGCAAGAGTGTGGTGTTATGAATATCCCATAGGGTTCGAGAGCTGTTGCATTGGCATCAGGGTTCGAGCGGGAGAGTTCATAGCTACAGGCTAGTTATCTATCATCCACCATTATCATCGACAAGTGCTTGCTGAGAAGATCAGGCCACCCCATATCATCTTGGTATCAGATTTCCTCGTTTACTCGGTGAGCATCCACAAATCCATCCATAGATTAGTTTATTTTCAGTCCTATACAGAAAAATCCATACAAAAAGATTTGCCATAGCCTAGATTGCATCGTTTTTGTGTTCTAGTTGCTAGTCGTGTCTTCTAGTAGATCCGATCTGTAGGTTTTTCTTGTGTTTTTCGTTTGTGTCTAGGTTTAGGTTTTTTATCTTGTTTCTCCGCTGAGTCCACCATCACCGTTTTCCACAAGTTTCCATCTATTTTTTCGAGTCCACATAGCGTAACTTTGTTTTCATACCATAGACACAGCCTATCTACATCATCCGTGCATAGGAACATACCCACGAGACTAGTTGTTTTGCTCTGATAGGCTGCACATTAGGATTTGAAGTGCAAAATTTTTCGACAGGCGAATACCGGACTATCCGGTCCACATCGCCCGGACTATCCGGCGCAACTGGACTTCCCGACGACACACCTCGGACTATCCGGCCCAGTTTGTTCGGAAGTTGCTGCATTCGTTTTGCTTTGAGTCCTAAAGTTGAAAAATCAAAAAAACAGAAAAGGAAAAGAGATCTGGCATAAAAAAGAGAAAGAGCTACAACCGTGACAAAAGAGATATCATAGTGTGCATTATTGGAGGCCTAGTTGATCATAGCACTTGTAGATTCAGCAATCTTGTGCCTGTTTATTTTGAGCTATTACTAGTGTCTCTCTTGTGCATTGAAATATTCCTGTTCATAAGTTGCTTTGCCATGCTTATCTCCACCGAGTGTGTTTCTTGGGTTATCGTACGATCAGCACTAAGACTTTTTTGTGGTGTAGCTAGGATTCCATACCTACATCTCCACCATAAATAACATGTGTGCCTTGTGATCGTTCTCCATACCCTCGATATTCACTTCATCACACCAGTGCATTAGTTGTTTGATTTCGAATTGGTATAGCATCTCTATTCACTTTGGAATGGTAAGATCTGCTTTGTTGTCAGTTGAAGTGAGTTATGAGTGTTCCGCCGTATCAATTTTTCTTTTTTCACTAATCTACTAATCATGTATACTAGTTATGCTGTTGTGTCACAGAAAAAAAGGACGACGAGCTTGTCAACTAGCGGGAATATGAAGCATTGACGTCCCATTTGACACGTGTGTTCAACCACACCACAAATGCCATTGACAAGAATATTCAAGACGTTCAAGTGACTTTGGAAGCAAATGTTGAGGCAGTCGCTACCATACAAACACAAGTAACATCTATCAACAACAATGTCACAACTTTGCAACGTTCTCTTGATGCTCTCACAATAGCAATTGGACAAAGGCCGCAATATGATGATGCCCATGAAGATGAGGAAGCAAGTAATGTCGGTGATGTTCAACAACCAAATCTGGTTGGCTGTGGCCGTGCTCCTCAACCTGTTCATGGACGTGGCTTTGCTCCAATTGGGCGTGCTCAGCATATACCTCACCAGCTGGTTGATGATGGTTTGGGCAAGCCCAAGTTTTCAATTCCCAAGTTTGATGGCTCCATTTATCCTGAAGATTACCTCACATGGGAGTTGAAGATTGAGAAGCTCTGGCGCTTATATGAGTACACTAAAGAAAAGAAGGTCAAGCTTGCAGCGTTAGAATTTGATGGTTATGCTTTGCGTTGGTGGGATGCCCTTGTGTAGAATAGAAGGGATGACAATGACCTTTCGGTTATGACTTGGCGAGAGATGAAGCGTACCATGAAGGAACACTGTGTACCCACCACTACATGCGCTCAGTTTTTGATAAGTTGGCAAACTTGTGACAAGGAACCATGTTGGTTGATGAGTACTACATGGAGATGGAGATGCTTATGCGGCGTGCTAGAGTTCGTGAATCTCTTGAGATGACCATGCAATGATTTCTAAATAATTTGAAGCTACCAATTAAGAGCATTGTTCGTCATCATAGGTGTGAGACTATGAATGAATTGTTGCATCATGCAAGGGAGGCTGAATCACATCTTGCCTAAGAGGCGAAAGCGCGTGCAAGATATCCTTCCACAAGCCGCTTTTCAGCAAGGTCTACACCGCCGCCACATGTTTCTACACCTAATGCGGCTGTTGGTCACACTACTATACCATCTTCCAAGCCTACACCGCAGTCATCCTATGGTTCTCAAGCTAGGAAACCTATTGCTCCTGCTACTAGCACGGGTTCCAATATGTCAACAGCTCGTACTCGTGATGTGGAGTGCCATACTTGTGGAGGAAGGGGACATTTCAAGAAGGATTTCCCAAACCGCAAGGTGATGTTTGTTAATGATCAAGGCGAGTATGAGAGTGGAGATGATGTTGATCCTGATGAGTATGGCGCTGATTTTCAAGAGGAAGGTATGGATGCCTTTCCTAGGCATGCGCCTACTATAGTGGTCTTTTCACGTATTCTTAGTGTGCAGCCCGTTGTTGACTCTTAGTGCTACAATTTGTTCCAAACAAAATCTCTAGTTGGCCCAAACAAAGCTTGCAAAGTGATTATTGATGGAGGTAGCTACAGAAATCTTGCAAGCAAGGAGTTGTGTGCCAAGCTGAATTTGACATATTTGCCTCATCCCAAGCCATATTACATACAATGGTTGAGTGACAGTGGTGAGATGAAGGTAAACCATATGGTACGTGTGAACTTTGAAATAGGGCCAAGCAAGGATTCTATTGATTTTGATGTGGTTCCTATGATTGTGTGCCATTTACTATTGGGTCGGCCTTGGCTTTATGATCGCCATGTGCAACACAATGGTCGAGCCAATACATATCATTTGGAGTTCAAGGGAAAGAAAATCAATTTGCAGCCTATGACACCATAGCAGATTGTGAATGAATCTCGTCAGAAGATTGAAGTGAAGTTGCAAGATGCACCTAGGCGAGAGAGTGTTGAAACTGTGAGTGGTGTAAATGAGCCCCAAAAGAAAGATATAATGAAAAGTGAGAGAGTGACTAATCTAGTCATACTAGCCACCAAATAGGATATGAGAGAATTTACTGAGGATCCTACAGCCATGCCACTTGTGCTCATGTATGAGGGCGAGGTTTTAGTTTCTAACGACATGACCCCTATTTCTCTTGGTGTATCTACTGTTTTGCAAGATTTTGGTGATGTGTTTCTAGAAGATGTACCAGCTGGATTTCCTCCATTGCGTGGCATTGAGCACCAGATAGACTTGATCCCTGGCGCTACATTACCAAACCGGGCACCATACCGAACCAACCCCGAAGAAATTAAGGAAATACAGAAACAAGTACAAGCATTGCTCGACAAATGGTACATTCGTGTCTCTCTTAGCCCTTGTGTTGTTCCTATTATTTTAGTACCTAAGAAAGATGGTACATGGAACATGTGTGTAGATTGTAGAGCTATTAATAACATCACTATTCGATATTGTCATCCTATTCCACGCTTAGAGGATATGTTAGATGAATTGAGTGGTGTTGTTTTTTTCTCTAAAATTGATTTGCATAGTGGATACCATCAAATTAGGATGAAAGAAGGGGATGAATGGAAAACTGCTTTCAAAACAAAATTTGGTTTGTATGAGTGGTTAGTTATGCCTTTTGGTCTTACTAATGAACCTAGTACATTCATGAGATTAATGAATCATGTTTTGAGAGAATATATTGGTCGTTTTGTGGTTATTTATTTTGATGATATACTCATATACGGCCGCAATGAAACTGAACATTGTGATCATATTAGACAAGTTTTGCAAGTGTTGCATGATAATTAATTATATGGTAATCTTGAAAAGTGCACGTTTGCAAAAGATAAGGTCATATTTCTTGGATATGTTGTATCTAAGCATGGGGTAGAAGTAGATCAATCTAAAATTGAAGCAATTCAGAATTGGCCTATTCCCATGAATGTGAGTCAAGTGTGTAGTTTCCATGGTTTAGCTGGTTTCTATAGGCGCTTTGTGAAAGATGTTAGCACTATTGCTGCACTATTAAATGAATTAACTAAGAAAGGTGTGCCATTTGTATGGGGCGCAGCCCAAGATATTGCATTTGATACATTGAAACGTTTGCTTACTACTACACCTTTGCTTGCATTACCTGGTTTTTCAAAGAAATTTGAAGTTGAATGTGATTCTAGTGGTATAGGAATTTGTGGCGTTTTGATGCAAGAGGGTAGTCCTATAGCATATTTTCTGAGAAACTTGCTGGTGCTAGACTGAATTATCCTGTTTATGATAAAGAATTGTCTGCACTTCTTAGAGTTCTTGAGGTTTGGCAACATTATTTGTGGCCAAAAGAATTGATCATACATTCTGATCATGAAGCATTGAAGTATCTTAAAGCTCAATCAAACTTGCATATAAGCTTAGCTAAATGGTGTTTCATTGGTGTTATGTCAACGACTATAGTATACTACATCATGCAGTGGTATGCTGGGTCACCGCAAAGTGTGTCAGATTTGAACTATAGGTACATGATTTGATGCTCGTGATTTTTTGTAAAAATCATTTTTAGGTTCACAATATGTTGTTTCATCATAGGTTCACTAAAAGTTTTGAAAAGTTTTATCCCTTCTATGAATGATCATGCCGACAATTTTGACCACATTTTAATATCGTGATTGATGATTTTAAGAGACATGCTTAACAGTTAATGGAAAATGAACAAAATCAACACGAAAAATTTGTGCATCATCAAGATAAATAAAATTTATTTAAAGTTCATCTCATTCTAAGATTAAAATTACTCAAATAACCATTTTAGTTGTTTATAGAAAAATTATGAAACCTAGGGCTAAATATACCAAGTCAAGTCAGTCTCTGGGCCGCTAGCCCATCCGTTATAGTAAGGAAATTTAAAGAACAAAGATAGGTGGAGGATAAAAGAAGGCCCCATGTCTTCTTGGCCTAGGCCCATCAACAAAATGTATTTTCCTAATGGCTAAAGGTGATGTGGGATGGCTTTGGCATCGCTGTCTCGCCCACGTCAACATGAGGGATTTGCAAAGTCTCCACACGGGAGGTCACATCCTTGGACTAAAAGATAATATTCGTTTTGTCAAAGATCGTATGTGTAGGGCTTGTATTGAAGGGAAGATCCATGAGTCGGCACATCCCCCCACTACTACTATCTACTCCGATGGGATCTTGGAGGTCCTTCACATGGACCTCTTTGGCCCTCCATCCTTTGATAGTCTTGGGGGGAAGAAGTATTGCTTGGTTATTGTGGATGACTACTCAATATACACTTGGGTATATTTCTTCAAGAAGAAGAGCAAAACTCAATAAACCATCATCGACTTTGCCAATGAAGTTCAACGTCAATATAACAAGAACATCTTGGCCATTAGAAGTGACAATGGTACCAAGTTCAAGAATTACACATTGGATGAGTTCCTTAGTGATGAGGGAATCAAGCATCAATATTCCGCTCCTTATACACTACAACAAAATGGTGTGGCGAAAGGAAGAACCGAACTCTATTGGATATGGCAAGAACTATGATTGTGGAGTTTAACTCTCCTTATAATTTTTGGGCCAAAGCTATCTCAACTGCTTGTCATACTGCCAACTGTGTGTATCTCCGCAAGTACATGGAAATGACCCCTTATGAGATTCTCACCGACAAGAAACAAAATATCCAATACCTTCGGGTTTCTGGGTGTAGGTGCTTTATTCTCAAGAATGGTAACCGGTTATCTAAATTCGAGTCTCGTGCTATTGAAGGTATCTTTGTTGGCTAGGCTTCGGATTCTCACACTTATAGAGTGTATAGCAAGTCCACTGTACAAGTTATAGTCACTTGTAATGTGAGATTCGATGAGCATAATGGCTCCCAAGTGGGGCAACTTGATCTTGGTGATGTAGGTGATGAAATTCCTCCTCAAGCCATAAGAAGAATGGGTGAGGGATTTTTTCTGCCCCCTTGAGTAACCCCTTTTAGTGGAAGGAGAAGGACAATGCTCTACTCATGTGGATCCCTCATCGCATAAAGATACCCTGGTTGAAGAGATAGCTCATGATCAAGGTCGAGTGTAAGCAAATGGTGGGTGTGTAGCACCCCATATGGACCAAGGTCAAGCTCATGAAGGTGGACAAGGTAAAAATGTCGAGTAAGCTCGAGAAGAAGGGCAAGCTTATTTACAAGGTCAGGACGATGACGAGAATAGTCGTGATGACCAAGAGGTTTCTCAAGAATCCATTGAAGAAGACGACGCTTGTCGTGAAGCTAGAAGGATCGCCAAGCTTGTTCGTGAAGGGATTACCCTTGATAATGTTGTTGGTGATCTTGAAAGAGGCATTTCTACTCGTAACAAAGTGGCTAACTTTTTTGGCCACAATAGTTTCATTTCTTGTGTAGAGCCCCAAAAGGTGTATGAGGCGCTTGAAGACCCAGATTGGCTTGATGCCATGCATGAAGATCTTAGAAACTTCCAGCGCAACAAAGTATGGTCATTAGTGGAGAGACCCAAGGAGTTCCATAATGTCATTGGAACCAAGTGGATCTTTAAGAACAAGCAAGATGCAAGTGGGATGGTCATTCGCAACAAGGCAACATTGGTGGCTCAAGGATTCTCCCAACTCAAGGGTATCAACTACGGTGAAACTTTTTCCCTCGTTGCTCCTCTTGAATCTATTCGTATCTTTCTTGCATATGCATCTCATCATAACTTCAAGTTGCAACAAATGGATGTTAAAAGTGCATTTCTTAATGGTCCCTTAAATGAATTGGTATATGTGATAGGGCAAAGGTGTCCGATCTTTCAATGAGATGGTGATAGTCGATTTGGTGGAGTTCGGGCTTGACGATCCGACTACACGTGCGAGCACGAGCGCCAATGCAATCGCTAGGCCAATCTCCTGGAGGTTACCGATCCTTAGGAAACACGATCATCCTGACCAGTGAGGGTCTTAATTCCTACCTGAAATACAGAACAAGTAAGAACTAATATTGTAATCAAGATATTCCGGATTAAGATGAAATCATTATTGAAAAGGTGGGATCCTGTATAGGTGCCAAGTATAAGAGGCCTCTGCGACGCTCGAGCCTTGGCGAAGTTGCTATGATGGCTAACTTTATGTCTAAAAGGTGGGATCCGAGTCTAAAGTTGCTATGGGGAGTATTGAAGGAGGAAAATGTGGGGTTTCGGCCAGCAATAGAGGTGGCGCCGAATCCAACCCTAGAAGTCCATTTCTCCTGAAATACGGACTCTAAAAAGTGACTGTTTAAAATCCTGCGAAAATTACATGGGCCTGGCCCAAAATAAAGGTGTTGCAGCACCATATTAAGCTATGGATTAATTTGTGAAGTACTAATCTTGAATATTTCGTCCAAGCCTTCATTCTTCATTATGGTGGCTTAAAAGTTTTGAAATCTCCACTCGTGGTGTCCTCTTCAATCCTCACATGCTTGCTGCCATCTCCGTGCATGATCATGCTCCAACGCTTGTCCTTCTCGTCCTTGCTAGGTCCATCATTCCTAAGAGTAACAAACATATCTAATTTATGCAGCATCATATTCTCATGTATATGAGGAATAGTTCCAAGAAACGAAAGTACCTGATAGTTAAGTTGCTTGGCACGAGCTCGAGTGGTAGGTCCTTGTATGTGTGTAGCTATAGGTATAGCGGTTGTATCAATAGATGGAATGTCCCCATCATGCTCCCCTTCTTGAATTGAAGTCGTCCTCGACGCAATGTCATCTTCCTCACCAAAGTAAGTCTTCAAATCTGCAATGTTAAATGTAGGACTAACCGTACCAAAGTCTGCAGGCAACTCGAGTTTATATGCATTTTAATTTATTTTCTCTAACACCTTAAAAGGACCAACAACACGTGGCATTAACTTAGACTTGCGCAAATCAGGAAAACGATCTTTACGCAAATGTAATCAAATAAGATCTCCAACATCAAACACAACATGCTTTCTCCCTTTATTCCCAACAAGTTTATAGTTAGCATTCATGTGTTATATGTCAGAAACGTATCTATAATTTTTGATGTTCCATGCTTGTTTAGTATCTACTTTGCTTTGCTTTGTCCATACTTTGAGGTGCTTTTCATATGTTTTCTGGTACTAACCTATTAACAAGTTTCCACAGTGCCAGTTGCCCGTTTTCTCCTGTTTTTGGTTCCAGAAAAGCTAGTAAGGAAATATTCTCGGAATTTGACGGGACAAAAGCCAAAGTCAATATTTCACCGAGGAGAACACGGAGTCCAGAGGAGAGACGGAGGGGCGCCACAGGGCGGCCGCACCCCCCAGGCACGGGCCCACCCTAGGCCACGCCTGGGCAGGGTGTGGGCCCCCTGGCCGCCTCCCAGCCTCGCCTCTTCGCCTATAAGAAGCCCTCAATGCATAAACCCTAAACAACTAATCAATATTCCACGAAATTGTCTATAGTCGCCGCCACCATTGTCCCTAGATCGGGGGATCTGAAGCTCTTCCCGGCACCCTGCTAGAGGGGAGATCATCTCGGAGGCCTTCTTCTTCATCATGCCAGCCTCCGGTATGAAGCGTGAGTAGTTCCACCTTGGACTATGGGTCCATGTAATAGCTAGATGGTTGTATCTTCTCCTTGTGCTTTCATGTCTAGATCTTGTGAGCTCCGTTCATGATCAAGATCTCATCTATTTGTAATCATGCATGTTGTGTTTGCGTGGATCTGATGGATATTGAGATTACTATGTCAGATTGATTAATGGTTTTGTCTTATTGATTCTATCATGTATGTGTTGTTTATGATCTTGCATGCTCTCTGTTGTTAGTAGCTATCTTGGCCAAGTAGTTTCTAGTGACTCAAAGAGGGGGTATTTATGCTCGATAGTGGGATCATGCCTATATTTAATCAAGGGAAGTGACAAAAATCTCTAAGGTTGTGGATGTGTTGTTGCCACTAGGGAGAAAAAAACGGTCTGTTGTTCAAAAAGCAAGTGGATTGTTTACCTTACACACTTTGCTTAAAGCAGTTGTCTGTTGCTTGCAACTTAATAGTGGAGGGGGTTCGGATGATAACCCAAAGATGGACTTCTAGTCATAGATGCAGTTGGATGGCGGTCTATGTATCTTGTTGTATTGCCCAATCGAATCTCATAGGATCTTTATGTCTAGTATTGCATTGTTATGCCTTGCTCAGTCCTGTCAATTGCTCTGCTATAATTCGTTTACCCAGAATGCCATGTTTGTTTATCTAAGGAGAACACCTCTAGTGAACTATGGACCCCGGTCCAATCTTTACAATTGATACATCTTCCACTATTACTGTTTACTTGCTGCAAACCATCATCACCTTCAACACCATACAGTTAATCCTTTATTACAGCAACCGGTAAGATTGACAACCTCACTGTTAGTTGGGGTAAAGTCTTGAGTTTGTGTTGTGCAGGTTTCCACGTTGCTTGCAACACCTTTGAGACATTTCCTTCCTCTTACTGGTTCGATAAGCTCGGTTTCTTACTGAGGGAAGACTTGCTACTATGTTGCATCATACCTTGCTCTTGGGATTTCCCGACGAAGCGCTCCACGTTGACGCAACACCATTAGTGTGTTCTATGTTATCTTTAGTAGTCTTATGTAAGTTTAATATCATTTCAACGCGTTGTGTAGCATCCAAATTATTTTGCACCGAAGAAGGTAATGGCAATAAATCAATAGGTGCATGAGGAACAAAACCATACACAATCTCAAATGGCACATATTTGTGGCAGAATGCAGTGAATGATTATAAGCAAATTCTATGTGAGGTAAACACTCTTCCCACAATTTTAAGTTCTTCTTTAAAAAAGTCCGCAACATAGTAGACAAAGTTCTATTTACTACTTTAGTTTGTCCATCAGTTTGGGGATGACATGTAGTACTAAACAACAATTTAGTCCCCAACTTAGCCCATAAACATATCCAAAAGTGGCTAAGAAATTTAGTATCACAATCATAAACAATAGTAGTTGGCACACCATGTAAACAAACAATTTGACGGAAGAACAAATCAACAATATGCGTAGCATCATCCGTTTTATGACAAGGAATAAAGTGTGCCATCTTAGAAAACCGATCCACAACAAAAAAATGCTATCCCTCCCCTTCTATGTACGAGGCAATCCAAAAACAAAGTCCATAGAAATATCCTCCCAAGGAACACTAGGAACAGGAAGAGGCATATATAAACCATGTGGATTAAGGCGAAACTTAGATTTGGACAAGTCATGTAGCGTGCCATGAATCTCTCAACATCTCGACGCATGCGTGGCCAAAGAAGTGTGCAGCAAGAACATCCTCCATTTTCTTGACACCAAAGTGTCCCATCAATCCTTCTCCATGCGCCTCGTGTAACAACAAAAGACGAACGGAACTATCTGGGATGCATAGTTTTTTAGCACGAAACACAAATCCATCATTGAAGACGAACTTGTTCCATGTTCTACCATCTCTACAATTCTGCAACACATCTTTAAATTCAACATCATGCACATATTGTTCCTTAATAGTTTCCAATCCAAATATTTTGAAGTCAAGTTGAGATAACAAAGTATAACGGCGCGACAAAGCATCAACAATAACATTATATTTACCCTTTTTGTGTTTGATAACATAAGGAAAAGACTCAATAAATCCAACCCACTTTGCATGCCGATAATTCAACTTAGCTTGACTACGAATAAGCTTCAAAGATTCATGATCAGAATGTATAACACATTCTTTATGCCATAGATAATGTTGCCAAGTTTCTAATGTCCGAACCAGCGCATATAGTAGAATAGTTCAGACTAGACCCACTCAGTTTCTCACTAAAATATGCAACAGGTTTCCCTCTTGTAATAACACATCTCCCAAACCAATTCCACTAGCATCACATTCAAGCTCAAAAGTCTTATTAAAATTAGGAAGTTGGAGTAATGGAGCATGTGTTAGCTTATCTTTCAATATCATGAAGGCATGTTGTTGTGCATCCCCCCAAACAAAGGGCACATCCTTCTTGGTAAGTCCATTCAGCGGTGCGGAAATTGATCTAAAGTCTTTGACAAAACGCCTATAAAAACTAGCGAGGCCAAGAAAACTACTCACTTGTGTGATCGTCTTGGGCTGCGGCGAATTCTCAATAGCTTCAATCTTGGCTGGATCCACTTCAATACACTGTGATGTAATAACATAGCCATGAAACGCAACTCGATCGGTGCAAAAGGTGCACTTCTCAAGATTACCAAACAAACGTGCATCGCGTAAAGCATTAAAAACAGCACGCAAATGATCCTCTAAGGATTTGCTATAGATCAGAATATTATGAAAGTAGACTACCACAAAATGTCCAATGAAAGCACGTAAAATTTCATTCATTAATCTCATGAATGTGTTGGGTGCATTAGTTAAACCAAACAGCATCACTAACCACTCATATAAAGCGAACTTAGTTTTAAATGTTGTTTTCTATTCATCTCCAAATTTCATACGAATCTGGTGGTAACCACTACGCAAATCCACTTAGAAAACATGGTATAGCCACTCAATTTCATCAAGCATGTCATCTAAACATGGAATAGGATGACGATATCGAATAGTAATATTATTGATAGCTCTACAATCAGTACACCTGCGCGAATAACCATCTTTCTTAGGTACCAAAATAATAGGAACAACACATGGGCTAAGGGACTCACGAATATGATCTTTGTCGAGTAGTTCCTAAATTTGGCATTGTATCACCTTTGTCTCCTCTGGATTGCTTCTATATGGCGCACGGTTGGGCAACGTAGCACCAGGAATTAGATCAATTTAGTGCTCAATTCCTCTAATAGGAGGTAGTCCTGGTGGCATCTCAGCTGGAAAAACATCCTCATATTCCTGCAAAAGGTTAGCAACAGCACGAGGCAAAGGAGGCATATCCTCAAATGAAAACAAAACCTCTTTGCAGATAATTGCATAACATTGAGTATTGTTTACATCTAGTTCAGCAATACCAATTTTATGTGCAAGCATACATGGACTCTTCAAACGAATTTCGGTAGCATGTTTAGAATCAGATTTAGTGTTATTTGATGGTACAAAATCTGCAGCAACAATTGATTCTCACTTTTATGTCTCTCCTCAGTTTAGCTCTACTAGCTCTAGCAAGATCATCTTTTAAAACCTGTTCGGGAGTCATAGGCTTTAGACCAATTTTATTTCCATCATGCATAAGAGAATAGTGATTGGTTTTACCATTATGAACAGATTCTCTATCAAATTTCCATGGTCTACCAAGTAACAAAGAACAATCTTTCATAGGTACAACATCACAATCAACAAAATCAAAATATGTACGAATAGTAAAATGCACGCGTACCGTTCTTGTTACCTCGATCTTGTGAGAACTCTCGTACCATTGGATGTAATATGAATGTGTACGTTGTCTTGTTGGGAGTGCAAGCTTCTCTACCATGTCAATACTAGCTAGATTATTACAACTCCCTCCATCAATGATGATTCTTATAGCTCTTTCCTTGACAACGCCGCATGTTTGAAACAGGTTGTGGCATTGATCATGCTCAGGTTTGCTCAATTGCACACTCAACACACGTTGTGCAACTAGACTCTTGTATTGATCAGCAAATTCAGCTCCCATTACCTCTGTCTCTTCTTCAGAATCATAATTATCTCCATCTCAAGCAGAATTAAGGGGTAATGTATCTTCATCAAAATCACTTGCTGAATCGTATTCACCATCATCATGCACCATCATAACACGCTGTGTTGTGCACTGTCTCTCAATATGACCATAACCCCAGCACTTGCGGCATTGTATATCCTTTGTTTTGCCTGTGGAAGCCATAGAAGACGCACTACGAGCAGGAGCATTGGATGACGGTGGAGGAGCACCTGAAAGAGGCCTTGTGGTGGCTTTGGCTCTGGTAGTAGCTGGTGGAGAATCACGAGAAGAAGGCGCTGATTGTCGGGATGTCCAAAAGGATGTATGACCTGCAGAATTATTAGTCCTCCTCCATGGTGTTTAGCGATCCTGCACTTCACGTTCAACTTTGCAAGCAAGATGAAACAAATGAGTGATGGTATTATATTCCCTATAGTCTAATATGTGTTCAATATCCTTGTTTAATCCACCAAAGAAACATGCAAGCATTTGTTAAGTAGTTTCAACAGGACCACACTGAACCATCCCTGTTTGCAATTCCTGATAATACTCTTCTACAGAATTTTTCCCTTGTTCCAAATGTGTCAGTTTCTTTAGTAAATCACGTTGATAAGTAGGAGGCACAAAACGAACACGCATAACAGTTTTTAAAGCAGTCCAAGTATGAGGAATAGTAGTAAGATTTAACCGACAATATTCAGACCAACAAAGTGAAGCAAATTTAGTAAATTCACATGTAGCAGCACTAACAAGCATATTCTCAGGATATTTTAAACATGCAAAACGTTGTTCTACTTCCATTTACCATGTAATATATGCATCAAGATTATATTTACCCTCAAAAGATGGAATATTTAATTTAAGCTTTGCAACATAATCATCATCACGTACCAGTGGTCGAGCGTTGCGGTGGTAATGTCCGGGTCGGCCAACAGGATGCAGAGGTTGTTCAACCTCCTCGTCGAATATATCATCATCGTCGAAGTCGTAGTCATAGTAGTTCCCGCCGTCCGCCTCCAAGGTCGCAGCAGTAGCCGTGTTGGAAGCCTGAGGTGCATCAGCTGTAGTAATAGCCTCCTGAGGTGTGGCGGCAGCCTAACCAGTAGTATGACACATGATCGGAATGCTCCATGGGCCATGCCGAGGTGCAGCCGGGCAGGTGCAGGCAATATGTCCAAAACCTCCTTGAACCGAGCGTCTAGCTTGTGATTGAAGGATTTCTTGAGTCCTTTGATCTTGTCCATGGCGGTGGTGAGCATGATGTCAAACTCCTCTAGTCTTGCATCCACATCTTCAGCGCGTCCTACCAACAACTCGGTGAAGTGGGAACGTAGCTCTTCGTTCATCATTTTTGCAGGGTCACGCGGTGTATGTCATGGTTAGTCCTTTAAAAACCACAGGTGTATATGCCTATAAATACGAAAATATGGTGGAAGGCATGCGTAATCCATCAAGCAATATACAAAGCTCTTGCAAGTTCTTACCAAGCAGCAGGAAAAGGCGATGTGCAACCACAAAGATCAGTGGTCCAGAGATTGAACCGAGCAATTACCAGGAGTCGGTACACCGCACGTGGAGAAATCTGTGGAGCTCTAGGAGGTCTTAGCAAAGGGGTTAGCAATTATCAAAACAATAATGCAATGTTAAAAGAATGTTTAATGATGGTATTGTGCTGGTCCTAGGCTAGACCGTACTAGAGACGTGATCCTAGATAACCAATGATGTCACCACATGACACTACAAGCAAAGGTATGATGATATGTCGCCCTGAAAACCGAACCGAGATGTCAAAAATCACTATGATGGCGAGTGTCTAGAACTGATCTATGGGGTCTAAAAACAAGATTGCCCCAAAAAATTTTGTCGATTTTTTTGTTTTTACCGTGCTCCGGAAAGCGCACATGTGCCAAAAAAATGTCGCTATAATGGCCGATGGAGAAAAGTGACCCCCAAGGTCGAAAACTAGTATAGCCAGAAATTTTTGTCGGAGGCGGATCCAGACTTTAGCTCTCCTTCTGGACTTGCGACCGGACTGTAGCTCCACACGGACTTAGAATTATACACGGACACAACAAGGAAAGGCAAGAAAAGAAAAATAAAAAATAACTAGACCAATTACTCCACTTGGACTCGTGACGTGGTAGGAAAAGTGGTCGGATCCATGTCGCGGTAGGAATGCGGTGGCGAGTCGGAGTCGGGTTTATGGTGGCAGGGTGTATGGCGGCAGAATTTGGTGGCGGCAGCTAGGTTTTTATGTGGCAGAGTATATGGAAGTATCTATGGTGGCGGAATATGGTGGCGGTGGCTAGGGTTTATGTGGTAGGTGTATCTGGCGGTGATCTGCGAGTGTGGCGGTGGTGACTAATGTAACTAGAACTCAAAACTCTAAGGGACGAGACACTAAGACCAGCAACTCGACGCGACGATGCAAACACAAATTCAATAATACAAAAACTGAAAAGATAATGCAAGGCGTATATTGGTGATGGGTTGGATCTAAATCTAACTGTGTTTTTGGCTTTTTCGTGGGTTATAGGTAAAAACAGATCTAATCTACAAAAACAGTAAATCTCACCGAGGAACCTGAAATCTGATACCACTTAGATGGGGCAAAGGTGTCCGATCTTTTGATGATATGGTGATAGTCGATTTGGTGGAGTTCGGGCTTGACGATCCGACTACACGTGCGAGCACGAGTGCCAATGCAAGCGCTAGGACAATCTCCTAGAGGATACCGATCCTGCAGAAACACAATCAGCCTGACCAGCGAGGGTCTTAATTCCTACCTGAAATCGAGAATAAGTAAGAACTAATATTGCAATCACGATATTACGGATTAAGATGGAAGCTTTATTGAAAAGGTGGGATCATGTATAGGTGCGAAGTACAAGAGGCCTTTACGATGCTCGAGCCTTGGTGACGTTTCTATGATGGCTAACTTTATATCTAAACAAAATCCGAGTCTAAACTGACGGCTATGGGGGGTATTTAAGGAAGAAAATGTGGGATTTCGGCCAGCCATAGAGGTGGTGGCTCAAACCAACCCTAGAAGTCATTTTCTCCTCAAATACGGACTCTAAAAAGTGGCTATTTTAATTCCTACAAAAATTACATGGGCCTGGCCCAAAATAAAAGGTTTCGCAGCACCAAATTAAGCTATCGATGAATTTATGATGTAATATTCTTGAATATTTTGTCCAAGCCTTTTTTTATTATGGTGGCTTCAAAGTTCTGAAATCTTCATCCGTGTCCTCCTCTTGAATCCTCACATGCTTGCTGCCATCTCCATGCATGAAAATGCTCCAATGCTTGTCCCTCTCGTCCATGCTTGGTCCATCATTCCTAAGAGTAACAAATACATCTGATTTAGGCAGCATCACATTCTCATGTATGTGAGGAATAGTTCCAAAAAACGAAAGTACCTGATAGTTAAGTTGCTTGGCACGAGCTCGAGTGATAGGTCCTTGTATTTGTGTAGATGTAGGTACAACGGTTGTATCAATAGATGGGATGTCCACATCAGATATTTAGTTGATACCCCAAACTTTGGCTTATGGTATCCCAAGGGCTCAAGCTTTGTTCTTCACGGTTTCACAGATTCAGATTTGTCCGGAGACAAAGTTGGAAGGAGATCAACCTCTGGGGCATGCCAATTCCTTGGTAGGTCCTTAGTGTGTTGGTCATCTAAGAAACAAAATTGTGTCTCCTTTTCTTCTGCCGAGGCCAAGTATATTGCGGCCGCAAGTTGTTGTGGATGAGGCAAACTTTAAAGGATTACGGTGTCACTGTGACAAAGTGCCACTTATTTTTGATAATGAAAGTGTTATCAAGGCTGCCCACAACCCGTTGCAACACACAAGAACGAAGCATATTGATATTCGTCATCATTTCATCCGCGAGCATGTGAACAATGGTGATATTGATCTCTCTTATGTGAGCACCGAGAAGAATCTTGCGGATTTATTCACCAAGCCCCTTGATGAGAAGAGATTCCGAGAGTTAAGGCACGAGCTAAATATCATTGATTCGAGCAATGTGGCTTGATACCATGCACCCATACCCATACATTCATATGTTATTCTATCTAGATGTAGGCATGGAAATAGGGGGCGTGCGGCCCTAATTTATTGGACTATCCCTCCCCCATTATGCCCAAAGTGACAAAATCATTCCTCTTAATATCATTTTGTGATATGTGAGCTTCAATGATGAGTTTTGGTAATGGACCCAAGATATATCTTCGTGGTGCAGAAGTTGTACACTTTACCCACACGACACAATCTTTCCATTGAAGAATGTGACAAAGTCTTTCCATTGAAGTCCTCCCAATACACAATACTAGCACGTCTAATAGGCAGTAATGCAAGGATACAACCTCCAATACACAATTCTAGTTAACCTGAAGATATACCAATGCAAAGGGTCTTCCGTTATGTAATTAACCAAGACAGAGCCCATATTAGCATGTGGCTATACACAGAAGCTACTTTATGAGAAACATGTCAATCTCTATGATGCCTAGGCAGGTGGTCTTCTAGTGCACAAACGAGAGAGGTAACCAAAGATACGGTCCCCTTCGTTGCCACTTCTTCCAAACTCAACAACAATAATATTCCACCCAGGTGATTCATTAAGAGATTTTCCAATACCTCATATAATCATATCATGATATTCCACCCCGAATCTATGCAGGGCTAAGCATACTACATCTACAATGTTTCCACTAAGCAAGACACAAAAGGATATCCTAAATAGGACATAGCATAGCTTAGCACATAGTGCATAAAATTCCTACACATGCTCTTCTACTAAAAACAAAAATAATAGGACGTTTATGATAGTGTCACTTGCCTTTGTTGTTGATGTAGTCATTCAAATAATCCTCACAATAGAGAAGATTGCACTCGTCATAATCACAAGCATTGCACTCCTCGCAATCTATCGATCAAAACAAGTGCACAACAAACACCTCATTCAAAACAATGCAATTATGCACAATACAACAAAACAATGATGAACAAATGCATGCATGATTATTTGATATGTCACAATAGTTGTAATTAGTTCTCTAAACAATATTAGAATACATGATGTATGAAAGAGATCATTTAATGCAATTGGGTATTTGTTATTAAATCTTGATTGCAAATAAAGAGGTTTTAATAGTTCTGCTGTAACTTCTGTTCTAATTGCCGTATTAAATTTAGTTCTAGACTGTACTGGATAGAGGACATTATTACGAACCAGTAGCAATTGGATTCACCCTAATCGGAGTTATAAATATTTTCTTATGATTTAATCACTAGTTAATAGAGTTTAAATCAATTAAATAGTTTACATCGTCTAAAATTAAAACTAAAACCATATCTATAATCATTTTTTGCACAATTTTAATCACTATTTAATAGAGTTTACATCGTCCCGAGATTGTGAATCCAGGGACATATTATTCATATTTTTAAGAGTTATAAATTATTTACTATGGATTTAATACTCTAAAGTCCATTAAAACTATTTAAATTACTACAGTAATTTCTGCACTATAAATTTGGATCCAATAGTATATTAATGTTTCATATGACATTACGAATCTATAGACACTTTATTTGTATTTTTTTGATCTACAGATAATTTACTATGATTTATTTAGTCTAAAATATCCATTAAACTATTTAAATTATTATAGTAAATATATACTGTAAACATTATGTATAATCATATATTATTATTCTACACAATTTTATGATTTTTGGACTTTACAAGATATGACAGTATTCTTCTATTTTTTAGTAGAATTACATAAAAGGCAGACAAAGGCGACACGTGGCGTGATCTGATTGGTCATGGCTGGGTCAACGGGACGCCAGAGTCGATCGGGTCACGACGGGTCGACGCGACATGCAGAGAGTGGACGGTACCCCTTCGTTGGATGAATCGAACCTCGGCCGCCCAGATTAGATCGAACGGCTCACGTGAGCTGGAGATGCTCTCACTGTGGACGAAGACAGTGGCCGGCGGCTGACAGCGTAGATGGATACCGTGGCGGAGTTCCAGTGCTCCGCGGAGATGGGGAAGTAGGCGACGATAATTGGCAGGTCTCGTAGGTACTCCTGGTGGTCTTGGAGCCAACTATCTCTTCCTGTAGTGGTCTCTGCACTTGGATGGGGTGGTGCGCCCGTTGCTGAGCTCCGACAGAACTTCGATGAGAAATCCTGGGCGTTCTGGTGCTCCTGCGATGGGGAAAACAGGTTAGAGAGGCGCGGTTTAGCAAGGGGAAGAGGACGGAGGAGAGAATATGGCTCGGGGTGATGCGGAAACTCGTCCCCGTGATTGATCTGAGGGCTCCCGACGACGGCGGATCAGAACCTCGATGGTGGGACTAGGGTTTGTCAAAACGCGAAAATAATCAAGGGGTGGATGCCGAAGATTTATGGGGGCGGTTCGCATGGACGAGGGGCAACAAACTCGAACAAAACCGTGCGGATCGTATCGGGATCAAGACAGCATGCTCACGTCGGTATCTGGCTGGAGGTTGAAGACGAGATGCGGGCCCACCTGTCGGTGGCGTGGTCCAGGCTGACGGGCGGGTCCCGCAGTGAGAGAGAGAGAGCAAGGGGAACGCGGTTGTGGGCTGGCGTTGTGGCTGCTCCTTGGGCCGGTACTGGGCTTGCGCTGCACGCCGCTCGCGAGAAGGGACGCGCGGTAGATAGGGTAGGGCTAGGTGGGCTGGCAGGTAACGTGGGCTGGGCCGCACGGTAGGTTAGCTAGGTTTAGTTTTTTTCGTTTTATTCTTTTTTTCTACTTCCTGTTTTCTATTTCTTTTATAACTTTTTCTCTATAACTTCAAATGACTTGAAATTTGTTTCCAATTTTTTGTAATATTCAGTATATCATTATTGGGTGGTAGTTTGGCATTTCTTTGCCTATTCAAAATATTGAATTTATATAAGCCTTAGTTAATCCTTCATAGGGATAAAATGACATATTGTTATTAGGGTTTATGTTTTCAAATTCAATTCTTGCAAATTTTAGCATGTATGCAAGGCAATGATCATGAATGACATTTAAAATATTTTTTTCTTTTCTAGTCCCAATTTCCCAAATCTTGGGATGTGACACCGATACTTCTCGCCTAGGATGGGCGATCCTCGGTCATCCTTGTAGATGCTACTTCTTGAGGTAGGAGTTATATCGGAAAGGGCGTCTACTAGCTTCTGGGTAGTTAGTTCTGACTAGTTAGGGGTCCGATAGGTTGGAGGATGCCGTTGGAGGTTGGCGGTCTAGGAACGCTGTCCTTTGGAATGAGGTCGTTCTGGGTTTTGTCTGATGCAGCGTCATGGGTAAACCATGAAAGAGGGGACCTCAGACTAGTATACTAGCAAGCTGAGTTCTGGCATCTTGTCACCGTCCTTGGGATGGGTATCAACTATGGTTACTGTAGTTCCTCGAGGGTGTGGGGGATATTTATCTCTTCATCTGTAGAAATGAGGGTTGTGACTTCTCCAGTGGCTGCTTTGACGGGTGGATCTTCCGGGGTTGGTGACTAAAAGATCGTTTGATACTCATAGAAGGACAACTCTTCATTTTCAGTCTCGGGTTTAGCAGAGTCGGAGCTCTTTTAGGAGAGTAGTTAGCGGAGATAGAAGATAAATGGCTTCGTGACGTCTTCAGAGAAACTTTCTATTCCTTAGAGAGCGGTATTGGCGGCGTCAGGTAGTGTTGTTGTCTTAATTCTGAACGCCTCGGGTGTCAGGAGGATCAAGCAGACTTCTGAAGATTGTTGATGATGTCTGTTTTCTTCTCCTCTGACGACTCTCGAGTTGGTGTTTGGAGATTGATACGTCGTAAACGTATCTGTAATTTTTGATGTTCCATGCTTGTTTAGTATCAACTTTGCTTTGCTTTGTCTACACTTTGAGTTATTTTTATATGTTTTCTAGGACTAACCTATTAACAAGATGCCGCAGTGTCAGTTGCCTGTTTTCTGTTGTTTTTGGTTCTAGAAAAGCCAGAAAATGAATATTCTCGGAATTGGACGGGACAAAAGCCAAATTCAACATTTCACCGAGGAGAACACGGAGCCATAAGACAAGACGGAGGAGGGCCTCGAGGGGCCCACACCCCCTGGCCACGCGGCCAGGCCTAGCCCGCGCCTGGGGGGTGCGGTCGCCTTGGGAACCTCCTCGGTCTCCCCTTTTGCCTACAAGAATCCCCCGATGCCAAAACCCTAAGTACCCGACAAGATCTCCACGAAACAGTCCATAGCCACCGCCACCATCGTCCCTAGATCAGGAGGGGGATCTGTAGCTCTTCCCAGCACCCTGCCAGAGGAGAGAGATCATCCTGGAGGCCTTCTTCATCACCATGCCAGCTAAATGGTTGTTTCTCCTCCTTTGTGCTACCATGTTTATATCTTGTGAGCTCCATTCATGATCAAGATCATCTATTTGTAATCATGCATGTTGTGTTTGTGGGGATCCGATGGATATTGAGATTACCATGTCATATTGATTAATGGTTTTATCTTATTTATTCTATCATGTCTGTGTTGTTTGAGATCTTGCATGCTCTCCGTTTCTAGTTGCTATCTTGGCCAAGTAGATGCTAGTGACTCCAAGAGAGAGTATTTATGCTCGATATTGGGTTCATGCCTCTATTGAATATGGGGAAGTGACATAAATCTCTAAGGTTGTAGATGTGTTGTTGCTACTAGGGAGAAAACAACAATCTTTTGTTCATGAAACAATTGTATTGTTTACTTTGCACACATTGCTTAAAGCAGTTATTCGTTGCTTGCAACTTAATACTGGAGGTGGTTCGGATGATAACTTGAAGGTGGATTACTAGTCATAGATGCAGTTGGATGGCGGTCTATGTATATTGTTGTAATGCCCAATCAAATCTCATAGGATCATGAATGTCTAGTATTGCATTGTTATGCCTTGCTTTGTCCTGTCAATTGCCCCGCTGTAATTTGTTTACCCAGCATGTTATGTATTTATCTTAAGGAGAACACCTCTAGTGAACTGTGGACCCCGGTCCAATCTTTACCATTGATATATCTTCCACTGTTACTGTTTACTTTCTGCAAGCTACCATTATCTCCCACACCATACATTTAATCCTTTGTTTTCAGCAAACCGGTGAGATGGAGAACCTCACTGTTTGTTGGGGCAAATTCTTGAGTTTGTGTTATGCAGGTTTCCAAGTTGTTAGCAACACCTTTGAGTTGTTTCCTTCCTCTTACTGGTTTGATAACCTTGGTTTCTTACTGAGGGAAAACTTATTGCTATACTCATCATACCTTCCTCTTGGGGTTTCCCAACGAAGCTCTAAAGTGATCTGAGTCGCATCAGAGATCTTCCTGGATTATATTCTCGTACGCTTTAATTGAGTGGGATATCCGCAGTCTTTCCACCTTAGAGCTTTACTTGAGATTGTCGAGGTTGGGGTAGATCCTTCGTCTTCGGGCATTTGTGTGGCACTTGAATTGAAATCCTCGATTGACGCCTTATTGCAACTACCTTACTATGGTGGTTACCTAACTAAGCCGTAAGGGTTAACTCGGGGTATTTTTAGCGGTTAGCGACGCTTCTTCTTGGTCCTTTGTCTAGGTGGAGGCATTATGGCTTTAGAGGGGTTGTCTTCACTTGAACACTTTGTGTTTCTTTGGATCGATGACGAAGTAGGATCGTTGTCTTCAGGCATCCTTATCTTCAGGCTTCTTGGGGCGTTTGAGTTATGGCGAGGACTTCCTATTGAATCGATAGAGGGTTTGGATAGGGTTGTTGATCCATTGGGGGCGATTAGAACTAAGGCACGAGTAGGTGTTGTCGAAGATTTCTTTATGTGGCCATCCTGCTGAGTGGTTTCAGTTTATGGGGTGAGGGGTGTTGGTGTCGGGATACACCATTAATGTGGTCTTGATGGGGATATGCCTACCGGGGTTTACCCAGCAGGACGTTTCCGACTAGCCCAGGCGCCTGCGAGTGGGCCTACGGTAACAGCGAATTAATCAAGACCTGGCGTGGACTCAAGCGACTATAAACTGAAGGCCCAGGAGCGTAGATAGGCCCTGTCGGATTAGGTTAAACGATTGCTGAAACCTTAACTGATTCGGTTGAGATCTGTAAACCCTAGGGGGTGAGTCTATATAAACCTCCCTAGAGGGCGTGTAGAGGATACGTTCCATCATCCACCCAAGCGACTCGCTGCCTAGCCGCCGAGCTCGCACCATTGTACTTCCACCATAATGCAATCTAGCAGTAGTAGGTCTTTACCCCTCCGGGGGGTCGAACCTGGGTAAATCCTTGTGTCTCCGCCCTCATCTCGCACCGCAGATGGCTGGCCGCCCTCGCCCCATGTTCTATTACTCGCTGCCGATTGCAGCATCTGCCGTGGTCATTCGCACGACAGTGGTGCCCACCGTGGGGCCTGGCCGGTGTTCTACGGCGAGATCCAATCTGCCCATCAACGAGTCGATCGCCAGCGGCCGCATGATAGCGATCGGCGAGATGCTCCAAATCTTGCCGAGCAGCTACGTCCCGGCGGCGCGACCCGTCACGCACAGCATGATCCTGTCGGTTGGCACGATCAGTCTCTTCGTCGGCCTCACCGACGTCATCGTCTTGGAGGACTCGGCTCGCATCTGCGAGTCGCCGGCACGCGACCGGATCTCTGAGAGTCAGGTCTGCACGATCCACCGCCTCACCTCCGAGTACGACTCAGCCCACAGCGATGTGGCTGAAACCACCGCGGCCGCGGAAGACGCGGCCCTCAACGACGACGCCGACTCAGCGACCCCGGCGTCACTCGCCGGATCCATCGTTGCCGCATCGCCCGCGGGCTTCATCACCCAGGTCTCCAACGTCGGAGACTTCGAGGATCCCTCCATCCTTGGGATCTTCGACTTCGACTCCGGGTCGGAGAACTCCGCCGATCTCCGCGACGGGACCGGTCGCCATGCCTCGACCTACATGGCGACTGGCGTCGACCCACCAGAAGATCCATTCTCCACCCTGATCCCTCCCAACGCAACGGAAACGGAGGTCGAGGAACTCCGCCTGAAGCTGGCGGAAGCAGTCCGCAAGGAGCAAGCCGAGCGCGAAAAATTTCGCCTCGAGCAGGTGACGGCGCAGGAGCTGTCACACTACCACCAGCAACGAATCAGGTCGCGCCTGAAATCCACCGTCCAGGGGCGTGCCCTAAACTTCGACGACGAGAGCGACCCGGCCCGTGCGGCCGAGCGCGCGATCTGCAAGAACGCGCCACCAGGAGGAAGCGCCCGGCCCCCACCAGGGTCGACGGCGAATGGCGCCCCACCTCCACCCAACTGCGCACCCTCCAGGGACCAGCCGCGGATCGTGGTCTCCTCACGGGAGCGAGACGCGAACGGCCTACCACTGTTCTCCACCCCGATGGACAACCTCGTGGCGGGCCGAGCAGCGGCCGACAACATCACGGCCACCGGTGACGGCGCCCTACAGATCCAGTACGTCAAGGCATTGCTCGCAAAGGCAGTCGAGCAACAAAACGCGGGCGTCGACTCACAAGGTCGGATGTACTCGCGTTCATCGGGCAGCAGAGCGGCCTCAAGCGGCCGCCCCTTGGCGGCAAACACCCTCAACTGCCCGCCACCCGAACCACTGCAGCTCCAACACCGACCCGTGAACGCGGCACTCTCCACCAACGACCCCCGGCCGGCGACCAACTTCGTCGCCGCCAACGGTCAGCCCGTCGACGCCTGCACCCACATCATCAACAACCAGAGCTGGCGCGCACGCCAGCCCGACGACCTGCGGCATACCTTAACCAACTGCCGCGACGGCAAGCCGAGGGGGTCGCTAAGCCGACTCGGGCCCCGGTGCTTCGGACCGATGATCCGAGGCGAAAGATACCCGGCGAATTTCAAAGCACCGAAGGAAATATAGAAGTACGACCCCTCGTATGATCCCTCCGTGTGGCTGGATACTTACCTCATGGCAATGGGGATCGCCGGACACACCGATCTACTCGCCGCCCACTACCTCCCCCTGATGATGGAGGGGGCGTGCAGGCAGTGGATCAACACTCTCCCCGCGGATAGCATCGACTCCTGGGAAGAGATGTGCGACGCCTTCGTCAGGCACTTCGAGGGTTCAGACACCCGCGCCACCACCATCGAGGATCTGGAACGATGCATCCAGGGACCTCGCGAGTCGACCCGCAGCTGGGTCCAATGGTGGCAAGAACTATGGTACAACGCGGTCGGTATCCACCCAGACACCGCAATCCACTTCTTCAAGACCTCGTGCCGTTACGAGCCCCTGGTCACCAAGCTCAAACGGGCATACCGCACACTCGACAACATACCGGACCTCCTTGAGATTGCCAAAATATACGCGGAGGAAGACCCAAACCAAGAAACCGACGACGAGTCGGGAGGACAACGCCGCATGAGCGGCAACGACAACGGACGACGATCCGATCTACGCTACAGCAACACTCGCCTCACCGGCAAGCGCCGAAGTGATGGGCAAGTCGACTTCGTCGCCAACGCTGGGTACGCGCAGCGCGAGCCCAAGAGCTTCCGTCGTGACGGGGGGCAACGCCGCGACGGCGGCAACTACAAGGCGAAACCAAGGTTCGACCCCGCGGCCCTCCTTAACCAACCTTGTGCATTAATCACTTTTTTCCTTTGAATTTCTCATTTTTCTCACGACGTACCATGATACTTTCTGCTTTGTCGAGCCCTGCTTTGGTCTCTGGTTTGATGGTTGTATGTTTCATAGCAGGGAAGGAAAGCCCGCCACGCACACGACCGCCGACTGCCACTCTCTCAAGGAGATCGAGAAGGCACGGCGAGCGTGGGAAGACCCCGACAACAACCCGCCAAATGGCGGAAAATTCGGCAGCATGGCCGGCTCGCTCCACACCTTCACAAGATTCAACACGAAGCGCGAGAAGAAGGTCATCGCCCACGCCGTTGCCGTCAACGCGGTGGCCCAGATGGACGTTCCCCAGTTCCTAAACTGGTCGGAGCAACCAATCACTTGGAGCCGCGAGGACCACTCGCCATGCATCGAGTACCCAGGCCAAGTTGCCTTGGTGGTCAAGCCCAAGGTGGGAGACTACTGGCTCCCCAAGACATTGATAGATGGCGGCAGCTCCATCAACATCATGTACCTGGACACCTTCAGGTGACTGCGGCTTCCGCAGTCGATGGTCGAGACGACCTACACCATGTTCCACGGCATCGTCCCCGGTCAGAAGGTGTACCCGATCGGCAAGGTCACGCTGCCAGTTACCTTCGGCACACCGGCAAACTTCCGCACCGAGCGGATCGTCTTCGAACTGGTGCCCTTCGACAGCCCCTACCACTGCGTCCTGGGGCGCCAGGCATTCGCCAAGTTCATGGCAGCGCCCCACTATGCGTACAACGTGATGAAGCTCCCCGGACCACGTGGCGTCATCACCATCCACGGCGACCCCGACATGGCCACCGAGTGCGAGGCCAAAGGAGCCGAACTCGCCGACGCCGTCATCGCGGTAGAGGCCAACCACGCCGATGAGCTCGCCAAATACGCGAGCGGGGTCAACAACGATGACCCCACTATAATCAAGAAGCCGAACTCGGAGGGCGGCCACACCTCAGCCTTCGAGGCAATGACGCATACCCGCACCGTCGAACTGGTCCCAGGCGACTCCAGCCAGACGGTGACGATCGGGGCGGGCATGAGCCCAGCATAGGAAGGCGCGCTCATCGAGTTCCTCCGTGAGAACAGGGACATCTTCGCATGGAAGCCCTCTGACATGCCTGGTGTCCCTAGGGAACTCGTTGAGCACAAACTCAACGCCGACCCCAAAGTGCGACCTGTCAAGCAGTCGCTACGGCCCTTCAATGAAGAGTGCCCTAACACCTACTCCGATCCCGCGGGGGAATCGATTATTTGGTCGATCCGCGGGAGGACGAATTGCTCCTTCAGGCAGGGGACGCCGACTCAGCGACGACGCCGACTCAGCGACCCCGGTGTCATTCGCCGGATCGATCGTCGCCGCATCGCCCGCGAGCTCCATCACCCAGGTCTCCAACATCGGAGACTTCGAGGATCCCTCCATCCTTGGGATCTTCGACTTCGACTCCGGGTCAGAGAAATCCGCCGATCTCCGCGACGGGACAGGTCGCCATGCCGCGACCTACATGGCGACTGGCGCCGACCCACCGGAGGATCCATTCTCCACCCCGATCCCTCCCAACGCAAAGGCAACGGAGGTCAAGGAACTCCGCCTGAAGCTGGCGGAAGCAGTCCGCAAGGAGCAAGCCGAGCGCGAAAAAGTTCGCCTCGAGCAGGTGACGGCGCAGGAGCTGTCACGCTACCACCAGCAACGAATCAGGTCGCGCCTAAACCCCACCGTCCAGGGGCGCGCCCTGAACTTCGACGACGAGAGCGACCCGGCCCGCGCGGCCGAGCGTGCGATCTGCGAGAACGCGCCACCAGGAGGAAGTGCCCGGCCCCCACCAGGGTCGACGGCGAATGGCTCCCCACCTCCACCCAACCGCGCACCCCCAAGGGACTAGCCGCGGATCATGGTCTCCTCATGGGAGCGAGACGCGAACGGTCTACCACTGTTCTCCACCCCGATGGACAACCTCGTGGCGGGCCGAGCAGCGGCCGACAACATCACGGCCACCAGTGACGGTGCCCTACAGATCCAGTACGTCAAGGCATTGCTCGCAAAGGTAGTCGAGCAACAAAACGCGGGCGTCGACTCACATGGTCGGATGTACTCGCGTTCATCGGGCAGCAGAGCAGCCTCAAGCGTCCGCCCCTTGGCGGCAAACACCCTCAATTGCCTGCCACCCGAACCACTGCAGCTCCAACACCGACCCGTGAACGCGGCACTCTCCACCAACGACCCCCGGCCGGCGACCAACTTCGTCGCCGCCAACGGTCAGCCTGTCGACGCCCGCACCCACATCATCAACCACCAGAGCTGGCGCGCACGCCAGCCCGACGACCTGCGGCATACCTTAACCAACTGCCGCGACGGCAAGCCGAGGGGGTCGCTAAGCCGACTCGGGCCCCGGTGCTTCGAACCGATGATCCGAGGCGAAAGATACCCGGTGAACTTCAAAGCGCCAAAGGAAATATAGAAGTACGACCCCTCGTACGATCCCTCCGTGTGGCTGGATACTTACCTCATGGCAATGAGGATCGCCGGCCACACCGATCTACTCGAAGCCCGCTACCTCCCCCTGATGATGGAGGGTGCGTGCAGGCAGTGGATCAACACTCTCCCCGCGGATAGCATCGACTCCTGGGAAGAGACGCGCGGCGCCTTCGTCAGGCACTTCGAGGGTTCATACACCCGCGCCACCACCATCGAGGATCTGGAACGATGCATCCAGGGACCTCGCGAGTCGACCCGCAGCTGGGTCCAATGGTGGCAAGAACTATGGTACAACGCGGTCGGTATCCACCCAGACACCGCAATCCACTTCTTCAAGACCTCGTGCCATTACGAGCCTCTGGTCGCCAAGCTCAAACAGGCATACCGCACACTCGACAACATACCTGACCTCCTTGAGATCGCCAAAATATACGCGGAGGAAGACCCAAACCAAGAAACCGACGACTAGTCGGGAGGACAACGCCGCATGAGCGGAAACGACAACGGACGATGATCCGATTGACGCTACAGCAACACTAGCCTCACCGGCAAGTGCCGCAGTGATGGGCGAGTCGACTTCATCGCCAACGCTGGGTACGCGCAGCGCGAGCCCAAGAGCTTCCGCCGTGACGGGGGGCAACGCCGCGACGGCGGCAACTACAAGGCGAAACCAAGGTTCGACCCCGCGACCCTCCTTAACCAACCTTGTGCATTTCACAGCAGGGAAGGAAAGCCCGCCACGCACACGACCACCGACTGCCACTCTCTCAAGGAGATCGAGAAGGCACGGCGAGTGCGGGAAGACCCCGACAACAACCCGCCAAACGGCAGAAAATTCGGTAGCGTGGCCGGCTCGCTCCACACCTTCACAAGCTTCAACACGAAGCGCGAGAAGAAGGTCATCGCCCGCACCGTTGCCGTCAACGCGGTGGCCCAGATGGACGTTCCCCAGTTCCTAAACTGGTCGGAGCAACCAATCACTTGGAGCCGCCAGGACCACACGCCACGCATCAAGTACCCAGGCCGAGTCGCCTTGGTGGTCAAGCCCAAGGTGGGAGACTACTGGCTCCCCAAGACATTGATGGACGGCGACAACTCCATCAACATCATGTACCTGGACACCTTCAGGCGACTGCGGCTTCGGCAGTCGATGGTCGAGACGACCTACACCACGTTCCACGGCATCGTCCCCGGTCGGAAGGTGTACCCGATCGGCAAGGTCACGCTGTCAGTTACCTTTGGCACACCGCCAAACTTCTGCACCGAGCAGATTGTCTTCGAACGGGTGCCCTTCGACATCCCCTACCACTGCGTCCTGGGGCGCCAGGCATTCGCCAAGTTCATGGCAGCTCCCCACTACGCGTACAACGCGATGAAGCTCCCCGGACCGCGTGGCATCATCACCATCCACGGCGACCCCGACATGGCCGCCGAGTGCGAGGCCAAAGGAGCCGAACTCGCCGACACCGTCATCGCGGCAGAAGCCAACCACGCCGATGAGCTCGCCAAATACGCGAGCAGGGTCAACAACGACGACCCCACTATACTCAAGAAGCCCAACTCGGAGGGCGGCAACACCTCAGCCTTCGAGGCAACGACGCATACCCGCACCATCGAACTGGTCCCAGGCGACTCCAGCCAGACGGTGACGATCGGGACGGGCATGAGCCCAGCATAGGAAGGCGCGCTCATCGTGTTCCTCCGTGAGAACATGGACATCTTCGCATGGAAGCCCTCTGACATGCCTGGTGTCCCTAGGGAACTCGCTGAGCACAAACTCAACGCCGACCCAAAAGTGCGACCTGTCAAGCAGTCGCCGCGGCCCTTCAATGAAGAGCGCCGCCGAGCAATCGCCGAGGAGGTGCAGCGTCTACTCGCTGCAGGCTTCATCCGGCCAATCAAATACTCCATGTGGCTGGCAAACCTAGTCCTGGTCGAGAAGAAAAATGGGACCTAGAGGATGTGTATCGATTACACAAACTTAAACAACGCCTGCCTGAAGGAGCAATTCGTCCTCCCGCGGATCGACCAAATAATCGATTCCCCCGCGGGTTCGGAGTCGCTATGCTTCCTCGACGCCTACTCTAGGTACAACCAGATCAAAATGGCCGTCGAGGACGAAGAGAAGACGGTGTTCATCACGCCATTCGCAGCCTTCTGCTACACTGCCATGACCTTCGGCCTCAAGAACGCCGGCGCGACCTACCAGCGGTGTATGCAGGAGTGCCTCGCGAGCCAAATTGGCCGGAATATCCACGTCTACATGGACGACGTGGTCGTGAAGTCCGCCGCCAGTATGACCTACCGCCGACCGCGTAAACATTCGCCAACCTGCGGAAATACAAGATAAAGCTCAACCCAGGCAAATGCACCTTCGGTGTACCAGCATGACAGCTACTGGGATACGTCGTCTCCGAGCGTGGGATCGAGGCAAATCCCACCAAGATTGACACGATCGCTCGACTCGGCAAACCCGAGTGCCTGCGCGATGTCCAGAAGCTGGCCGGGCGAGTCGCGGCTCTCAGTCGCTTCATCCCCCGATTGGGCGAAAAGGAGATGCCCCTATACCACCTGATGCGCAAGAACCCCACCTTCCAGTGGGACAAGGAGGCGGACGACGCGCTCCGCGACCTCAAGAAGATGCTACTCGCAGCACCGCTACTCACCGCCCCCGTCGACAAGGAACCCATGCTGGTCTACGTCGCGGCTTCCGGAGCGTCAGTCATTGCCATGGTCGCCGAGACTAGAGGAAGGAAAGGAGTGCCCAGTATAGCGACCAGTGTACTATATCAGTGAGGTCCTCACCGAAGTCGCTAATGATACCCGCAATACCGTAAACGCCGTTGGTATAGAGCACAGCGGCGGCTGCCGCACTACTTCCAGGAGCACCCGATAACGGTCGTCTCCTCAGCACCGTTGCAGGACATCATCCGCAACCGTGAGGCGACCGGGCGAGTCGCCAATTGGCCCGTCGAAATCGTCGTCCACAACATCAAGTACGAGCCGTGCAAAGAGATCAAGTCGCAGGCTCTCGCGGACTTCATCGCCGTCTGGGAGGAGGCCCAACAGCCATAAAAGCTGCCATACCTTCACTACTGGAGTTTACACTTTGACGGCTCCAAGAATGCGGACGGTGAAGGAGCAGTGATCGTGCTAACCTCTTCGAAGGGCGACAAGCTATGCTACGTCCTCTGCCTCGATTTCACCCCCTGCAACAACAACATGGCCGAGTACGAGGCACTACTCCACGGCATGCGAGCCGCCAAGGAGATGAATGTCAACCGCCTATGCGACTATGGAGACTTCGACCTCGTCGCTGGGCAAGTCGCTGGAACCTGCGACGTTGGCGAAGTTGGTGCCGTTGTCCATGATGATGCTGTTTGGGAACCCGTAGCGATAGATGAGCTCGTGTAGGAACTTGGTGGCGGTCTTCCCGTCGCATTTCCGGACTGGCTTGGCCTCCACCCATTTTGTAAATTTGTCGACTACGACCAGGAGGTGGGTGAAGCCGGAGGGGGCCTTTTTGAATGGGCCTACCATGTCCATACCCCACACGGCGAACGGCCAGGTGATGGGGATTGTCTTGAGCGCCGAGCTCGGTACGTGGGTCTGGTTGGCGTACTTCTGGCACCCGGCGCACGGCTGGACAATGTCGACAGCGTCTGCGTGTGCGGTAGGCCACTAGAAACCATGTCGCATAGCCTTTGCGACCAGAGAGCGCTGGCGTGGCAGGCCGCATGCCGAGTGGATGTCGGAGGATTTTGCGCCCTTCAGCGGGTTGGACGCAGCGCTGAACACGCTCACGCTGCGCTTGTGGAGCTCGCCGTCGATGATGACGGCGATTTGCAGCGCGCGCATATCATCCAGCGCTTGTTTACTCGCTGGCAAGGTGCCTCCCTCCAGGTAGGCGATGTACGGTGTAGTCCAGTCTTCTGGCTCGGCGATGAGTGCCACCAGGGCTGCCTTTGGTTGCAGCGGGACTCTGATGTCGATCTCCCTTGGGGGAGAGACGGAAGGCTTGGTGATGGTATCGAGGAAGACGCTGGCGGGTGGTGCGAGTCGAGCCGAGCCGATACGAGAGAGTGCGTCGGCCTCCACGTTCTTCCGCCTATCGATCCACTCGATAGAATAGCCTGCGAAGTGTCCGCCCAGCTTGTCCACTGCTTGGCGGTATGCCTCCATGGTGGGGGAGACGGCGTCGCAGGTTCCAGTGACTTGCCCAGCGACGAGGTCTTTTGCATGCTTGCATGCATTTCTTTGTTTTCATGTTTTTGTTTTGATAATTTTTGTGTTCTAGTTTTGAGTGTGTGCTTTTGCTAGATTGTATTGTAGTGAACTTTGAGGAGTGTGGAAATTGCAAGATCAAGGGGAGTACCTAGTTTTTCTACTAAAAAGGCAAGTGATACTTTGGTCATCAAAGTCCTATGTTTTCAATATTGCATTAGTGATATTTTTGTAGTATGCATGATAGGACTATTTTGTATATTGCTATGCTATGGTAGATCCTATAGAATATATCTTGGTAGAAATATTCCTAAGATAAGAGACATGTTATGCTAGTATGCTTAGCCTATCGATTATAATTCAAGGGTGGAAATTCATGTTATGATATTATGGAAAAGTTATGCCTATGTGTTTTTGACTAAGAAAACAACATGTTAATGAAACACCTAGGTGGAATGGAATGTATGGTTTGTGTTGAGTGGTTACTCAGGGCCCATTTCTATGGTTTATGCTGGTGTATCTCACTTGTGGATGGCCACCCAGGAACAAAGAGATTTGAGATGTTTAGGGTTGAGAAGCCTCTAGTGCAACCACATGGCATATGAGCTCTACCTTGACCAACTAGGTTGCAAGAACTCAGAAAGATGGATAGAAGGTGGTAGTGATGATAGGATGGAACGCGTCCATGGTGGTCTTAGGGATTGCTTCTGAAAAGTATCGTCTCGATGCATGTCGAGTCTTGTGGGGAAAGTGCACCACCTCTCGGGAGGGTAAAACCTAAGTACTTAGCTGTGTCCCCGGTTATGGACATTTTGAGCATCAAAGACATTTTAAATGATCAAGAATCTCCTCATACCAGTTTCTCTAAGTTAAAACTTGTTGGGTGAACACGGGTAGCACCTGCTGTGTATCCAGTGTGCCATGTTTGATGAAGTGCTTTGAAAAGAGAAAAACTATTTTACAAAGGATAGGGAAAACTTATTTATTGCAAAGGCCAGCCAAAACTCCACTTACCATATACTCATGTAGATGTTAGATTCTCCATATCAATATGTTATCACTTGCTAATACAGTTCAAATGTATTGACCCTTATGGCTATAACTTATTATGTTGCAGGTTTGTTTAAGATTAGTGAAGTTTGTTGAGTAGGGATTACAAGTCTACAACCAACATGTTTGCCTGTGGCATATGAAGATGAAGGACTCCATACTTTATAGTTATATCTGCTGCTTAGTAATAAGATAGCCATATGAGCTATGTAAGTTGTAATGAACTATTTTATTCCTGGTTATGAGTTGTAATATGATCTTTGTTTCTTGATATTACATCTTAAACTGTGGGTTCTAGCTAATCGATCCAGGGACTAGCACTGTAAACACAGGGACTTGTACCTTATTGGGGTCAGGCCTCTACAGATGAGCCCCTAGGTGTTGATAGATATGATGACATAGAAGTACGGAGAGTTGGAATTAGGTCAGAACCATTTTTGGTTTGACCTAGAAAATTCCCAATTGTAGAAAAGGGTTGTTTTTGTTATTTTCATTATGGGCAAAACATAGTTTAGTTTGGCATGGGACCAAGTGTATTGGTTGGGTATTTCAATTCTCATCTAGAGGGGTTTGGCTTCAACCCATTTTGGCTTTACCAAACTGTCTGGAAGATTTATTGAGTCAAAGGGACACCATGTGGTATTTTATTTATTAGAAGGTAACTAGAAACAATTTGGTCAAATTAGAGGTACTGCATGTTTAGGATAACATGTGGGTATATAGGAAAATGTAGATCCGGTCATATTAAGCCATTTTCCATTTTTATTTGCATTTATTCTTAACAGCTTAGATTATCAGATCTGGAAAGTAGTTAAAGTTTAAAACGGGCAGGATCTGAGGAAGGGATGGGCTTCGGAAGAGGAATCGGCCCATCTGGAGTCATCTTGCCATGGGATAACCAGCCAGCAATGACCGGGCTGGCCGTCAAGACGCCCATCCCCGAAGGGGTATGGGGAGATCTGGGCCACCGGATCAATTTGGATCCGGCGACGCCTGTGCGTCATCCTCCTTCGACAGGGGACGGGGAGGACAAAACCCTAGGAAGGTTTGGGAGGCGCGAGGAGCTTACCAGTGGGCTCGTCAGCGATGGAGGTGTGATGGAGGAGCGGCGGTGCACCGAGACGCGCTCAGCAAGGAGCGGAACAGGAGGTTTCAACGTCAGGGATCTGCTCGCGTGAGTGCACTGAAGGAGGAGCTCTGGAGCTTCATGGGTAGGCTTCCAGGGGCGTTCCTATGCAAAACAAGAGCAGGGTACATAGAGTAAGGTAAGGTAGGAGAGCAAGGTAGGGTGACATGCAGAGAGAGAAAACGAGAGGGGACAGAGCCTTGCTCGATTTCTTGGAGAGGGTCGAGGCTTCTCTCCCTCTTTCTCCAAATCAGAATAGAGCAAGGGAGGAGGAGGGGCTTCTGGGAAGAGGAGTGTGAGACAGAGGGGGCAAATGAGGGGCCGAGGGGGAGAGCAGGAGGCATCATGCCCTTTTATTGCAAGAGAATATCCTAATGGGGAAATGTACATTTTGGACATGGGAGTGGGGTAGGGCTGGCTTGGTTGTGGCCAGGTGGAGGTGAGGGAGAGTGTGTGGGACCTTGGTCGGCGCAGGGGCAGAGAGGAAGGGGGGTGGTGATGTATTGAATGAGAGAGGGGAGGACAAGACATGCCCTTTCTCTCTCTCTCACAAACACATGAGGCAAGTGGGTTAGGTGTGCTATAGTGCTTTGCTATAGTGTAACACGACCAAGGGGGTGGTGCTGTGCTGCGCAAGATTGGTATATCAGGTTAGGGAAGGTTTTGTGGGATTTAGCTTAGAGGTTTTGATTAGCTTGTCAATTTGATCTAAACTAGGGTTATGAAGGAATTCCAAGAATCTACATTGGACAAGATGGGTAAATGGTACTGGTGGATAGGTATGGATGTTGTGCAGCACCAAGAATTCCTTGGGATATTTTTAAAGATTATAAGTTCATTTAACCTCATTTATTCAAAACATGCAGAAGTGATTTATAAAGGCTAAGGTGATATTTTTACATTGGACAAGGTGATTTTTTGGTGTGTAATGGTTCTAAATACCATAATACACCTTGGGGAATTTTATTGAGATTTATTGAGAGGGAAAAGTATTTTTAATTAATTATTTCTTGTTTCTGCCATTTAAGAAAAAGGGCAAAAAGAAATAATAAAGGATCTCAAAAATAATTATTTTTTTAGATGTGAAGATAGGGTGATATGTGGGTATCACAGGTGCCTTGAGTTGGTAAAGTAGTTTGGAGAAAAAAAAGTTTTCTTTAAGGAGAAGGTTTTGAGGATTTTGCAAATAAAGGAATGTAAATAGTTTAATAATACAAATAATTTATGCGAATTATTTGGGGATGATTATATCCAAGGTGGATGATGTCAACTTGAGGTATCTAACATAACCAGCCTTGGTTTTGAATATCTTCATAGAAAAAGGGAAGGAAACTAGATGTAGGATCCAGGGGTTTAATATTTTTATACCCTCTAAACAAAGTTGGATTAGTGAGCTCAGAGATCACCTTGCTACAAGGGAAATATGCATGGATATAACAATTTATATAGATGATCATGATTCCAAGGGTTGGGCTTTATTGTATTTGGGGTGATATAGAAGAGATGGCAAACTTTGTTGAAAATAAGGCTGCCATAGCAGGATTGTAATGATGCCTTATAAACCATGTGGGTTTAAGAGGCGAAAAGCTCCAATGGAAACAAGTGAAGGTGGGATTGATAGAACATGGTTAGTAGGTCACAACCATGCAAAGAGTTGGTCAAGAGGAGATAGCACAAGGAGGTGAGCTTCTGCCAAAGTAGGCATGTTGACTAGATTTGCATAAAAAGATTATCATGATGTCTATAAAACCATCATGGATGAGTGGGTTAAGGAAGTGTTTAGCCAAGATCAAAAGTGGGCTTTGGTATTACTACTGATGTACTACAAGATGGTTCAAGTACATTCTCAAGAATGCACATAGGTTGGAATAGGTGGAGCTCCAAAAATTTAATCTAGATAAGAATTCTAGACTTAGACATTGTGGCGGATTTAGGGTTTTAGACTAGATGACAAGGGTAGAGGATTTTGGAGGGTGATGCTAGGCTCCAACTAATGATGAATTAGATGATGTTGATTGATTGGTTGAGTAGAGAGGATCCATGCTTAGACTTGGTATTCATGGAGTTGAAAACTATCAGGAGGGATTATATCTAGATTGATATGATTTGGAGATGAGAGGGTCACTTAGGATAGATCCATCTTATGGTACTTGGTTTAAGATTTGGGATCTTAACCTTAGGGGTGATCCTAAGTGATGATATATTAGATTAGCTCACTCTAATTCCTAAGCACACTATACAATCAGCAAATCAAGGCAATTCATCTAACAACAGATCAAGGAAATTCATCTCCTCCACTATTATTAAGGTTACCTTCAAGCTTAGCTTAGGGTAAAGATGGGTATTTTGAATTGGTTGTGCTTTTAAGTAAGATAAGGACCTCTTGACATTTCTACCAAGATTAGAATGAAAATGTTTTAGAAAAGGGTTTTTGGAATATCTAGAGATGAGAGTAGTTGAAAGTTCTATCTTGAAAATATAAGGAGATTGTAAGTAGGCCTCCATAGTTTTGTTAATAGAACAATTAAAATATTTTGTTTTGTCAAAGTCATCTTGGCTCGGGTTTGAAAAGCCAGAACAATTGAGAATATGAAAGATGAGCCAAGACATCTCTTTTGTAAATTAGCTTTTGTCAAATAGTGTTGAGATAAGAAGTATTTCACCTAATACATAATTAGTTGCATGAACACAAGAAAACAAGTAAGCAAGCATTGTAACAAGTAACAAGAAAAAGTTTTGTCCCCCCAATTTTGGCCTTTTTGACAAAATATTAGGGTTGCTGAAATTGGGATGTTACAAGTTTGGTGTCAAGAAGACTGACGAGGTTTAATCTTGCCAATGCCCATTGTTAAGAGCTTGGGTTTTGGAGAAGATGGGGGTGCTGGAGATCGCGGAATGGTTAACAGATAAGCAACCAGGGACACGAGATTTACCCAGGTTCAGGCCCCCGGAGGGAAAACCCTACTCCTGCTTGTCTGCTCTTGATTACGGCGGAACCGAAGGTTACAGGGGTGCGCAGATGCGATCTGGCATGGAGGTGTGTATGTGGTGAAAAGGATGTCCTCCTCGTCGTGCCCTCCTATCCTTTATATAGAGATATGCAGGTCCCAGTCATAGATCGATTCGGTTACAAGTTTAGGGTTTGCCCCTTTGATTATTATATCTGTTCTAGTCTTGCTCTCCAAGGATCCGAAGATGTCATGGGCTTGGGCCACCCAAAAATCTCCACAGGCCGCGTATATTTTTGTGGGCCTTCCTTGGGCTGGACCAGGTATGCCAATGTCGTGTACCCGTAGGGTATAACCATGTCAGTAGCCCCCGGCGGGAGATCTTCTTTTGCACCCTGTTTGTTGGGCGCCCTTTTTGGATCATCGGGGACCCTTTTGGCGCGGGGTACTCGTTTACGCAATTGTTTTGCACGGGCGTGATTGCTTGATTCCAAGGTCCCACGGGTGGCGGTGGAGGAGCTCCGTGGGCGATTTTTCCTGGTGTAGGTGCGGGTACGAACCCGGGGTTGAGGATCTGCCGTCGCATCTGGGTGAAACCCTCGCCTGAGTTTCTGGAACTCGCGGTAGTCCTTGAGCATGTGGTTGGCCTTCTTTTTGCCATCCTTCTTGTTGATGTAAAAGTGGATGGTGCATGGGCCCGACAACTTGTCGTATGCCGAGGGTTCGTCATCGCGGCCGCGACACTGCCATGTTTGCATTGGGCATCCTCCATCACGGAAGTTGCTTCCATGGTATCCGCCGCTGCTGCGGTTGTTTTCGTTGCGGCATTCAGCGTAGCCAGTCACAACCATGTTGGGTCCGTCGCGATCGTCGTAGACACACGATCTTCGCTTGCTACGGCGCTCGTGTCTGCGGCCATAGTCATCTTCCTCATCCGAATGTGCTCGGTGGACGGAATCCTCGCCATCTGCCCACCTATTGGCGATGTCCATGAGGTGGTCAAGTGTCTTGGGCTTGACACGCCCAAGTTCTTCCTTGAAGTCCGGGCGTTTGACGCCATCCTTGAAGGCGTCGATCGTTCTCTCCTCGGAGATGTGCGCCATGGAGTTCTTGATGTTAGACCAGCATAGTATGTACGAGCGAATGGATTCGCCCATTCGTTGAGTGCAGGCCCGCAGCTCCTTGATCGAGGCTAGTCTCTTGCTAGTGCCCTTAAGTTTTGGATGAAATTGTACGACAGTTCCTCCAGCTTTGGATGGAACTCGAGGACAGGCTGCTGAGCCAGATCTGGGCTGCGCCTGTCAGCTGCAGCTGAAGGCATTGCAGGGCGGTGTTTTGTTTCCGCCATGCAGCTTGACGGACAACAGGTGGTCGCTGAGCCAGGCTTTCGGGTCCTGCGTCCCGTCGAACTTTGGAGTGTCCGAAGGAAGCTTGAAATTTCTCGGCATCCGTGTTCGCCGAACAGATCTACTAAAGCATCGAGCTCCGTAGAGTTCTCCGTTTTCATCCTCTTCGGATTCGTCTAAGCACGCGCGCTTGGCACGTGCCTTGTCGACCTTGCGCTGGGCAAGGTCGTTTCGTGCGTCGTAGTCGCGGCTGCGACGTCTTGGGCTCTTGCGTCGTCGAGGTAGATCGTGCTCGTCTTCCTCTTCGTTCGATGAGTGTGTGGGGCTACGGTTGAATCTGACTGTAGCCTTCTTCTTTGGCTCCGTAGGAGCTTCCTCGTGGAGCGCAGCTCCGACGAGTCTGAGTCAGGCTAGTGCGGACCTGTGCATAGCTCTCTTCGGGTCCACCACTGGAGGTGGATGGGATGCGAGATATGTGGTGGCTGCCATGATCACAGCTTGCGGCGTCTTCGGGATGACGTTGCCATTGACGTCCATCTCCATGAAGGACGTGTTGAGGGTTCGGGTGACCTCGCAACGTGCAGCGGGATCCATGTGCTCTGTGCGAGAGCGATGCTTGTTGGCATTGTTGCCGTGCGAGCTGGACCCCCAGCGGCGGAGAGCGCAGCTCGCCGCGCGCTAGACTCCGAAGCTGCTTGCTTGCGTTTGTCGAGCTCCTCCTGCAGTTGCACCTGCCTGTTGTGTTCGCCGATGAGGAGAAGGTGGTATGCCATCAGCAGGTCACGTGAAGAGTTCATGGGTAGGATCTTGTTGCCCGTGCTGGCTTCGCGTGCCTGGCTCCATCCATCATTGTTTAGGTTGATCCAATTGTATGCGGCAGCGTCGCCCTCGTTGGGTGGGAGGGATGGTTGTCTCATGTTTCCTCCATTTTCACCCTCTGGGTTGGGTGGCGGTATGTGGGCACCCGAACCTGGTGGTTGTTGCTCCACGTCGCTTTGGATGACCACGACACACTGGTAGCATCTACGGATTGGATCGCTGCTGCCGCAGCTTTCGGATCCGGAACCGTAGGTTCCTTCATCCGACGGGGGGCCGCACAGATCTGAGTTGCAGCTGCTGCTGTCGTAAGACTCATATGTCAGCGTTGACGTGCGTAGCACACTGGGATGCGGGGTCCATGAGGCGGGCCTGATTGATGGCAGTGGCACCCGCTCTGGGAGGCAGAGAGTCTCTGTCTGTCCCACCTGGAAGCAGAAGCTCCCGAACAGAATCTCGAGCCCGTCGCCTACGGGCTCCAAATCCTTCATGGTGGCTGGCGAGTGGGCGGTGAAGTCGAAAGCGCCGAAGAGGAGATGGCTCTCCGTCGCCGAGGAGTTGTAAATCGCTTTGGTTGGGACCGTCGTGATTGCACAATCAGCGCCCCTAATTCCCACAGACGGCACCAATTGACGAGGTTTAATCTTGTCAATGCCTATTGTTATGAGCTTGGGTTTTGGAGAAGATGGGGGTGCTGGAGATCGCGGAATGGTTAACAGACAAGCAACCAGGGGACACAAGATTTACCTAGGTTCAGGCCCCCGGAGGGAAAACCCTACTCCTGCTTGTCTGCTCTTGATTATGGCGGAACCGAAGGTTACAGGGGTGCGCAGATGCGATCTGGCGTGGAGGTGTGTATGTGGTGAAAAGGATGGCCACCTCGTTGTGCCCTCCTAGACTTTATATAGAGATAGGCAGGTCCCAGGCATAGATCCATTCGGTTACAAGTTTAGGGTTTGCCCCTTTGAATATTCTATCTATTCTAGTCTTGCTCTCCAAGGATCCGAAGATGTCATGGGCTTGAGCCACCCGAAGATCTCCACAGGCCGCGTATATTTTTGTGGGCCTTCCTTGGGCTGGACCAGGTATGCCAATGTCATGTACCCGTAGGGTATAACCATGTCAAAGACGGAGGATGTTCTTGCTGCACACTTCTTTTGGCCACGCATGCGTCGAGATGTGGAGAGATTCGTGGCACGCTACACTACTTGTCAAAAAGCTAAGTCTCGCCTTAATCCACTTGGTTTATATATGCCTCGTACACTAGGGAACTTCTTGTTCCTAGTGTTCCTTGGGAGGATATTGCTATGGAACTTGGCAACATTATTGATAAGGATCGTCCTGATGATCCTATGTTTTTGTCCCGATCTTTCACAACGATCAACCCAGTATTAATCCTTCCAAAAACGTCAATGGAGGTCACCTGAAGAAGAGGAATCAATCTGGCTAGTAATGTGATGAAGATCACCACGCCTCAAACCATAGCTCGATAATCCTTGATGAACACAAGAACCTCCGCAGCAATCTCTAAAGAATCTGATAAACGGTATCGTCGTCCCCGGAGGGATGATACACGGTGGAGCACAATATAGTTTTTAGACTAAACAACTGAAATCCCTAAACCCTAACTTGACTAGCTCCTTATATAGGAGGATGAGGCGCCCCCACTAATGGGCCTCGATCTGGTTCGGTTGGACATGCCCAAACCGAACACACACACAAAAAAAACTTATTAAAAATACTACGATACAAATAAACCAACTAATCACACGCCTAGCTTGGTGGAGTCCTGAAATGGCTTCACCTCCTCCTTCGTGCCCATATGAACACAATCATCACACGATGTCGCAGTCTTCAAGTCTTGCCTACCTTCGACACCACATCCTCCCTCTTGTCCTGCTCGACTTGATACAACCCTGGGTGGCTGCACCTCCTTGCGTCTCCATATGAGCTTGGACCTAGGCGCCACCGTCTTCTTCGTCTCAACTCTTGCTGGAACATTGCGGTATTGAACACGAACCTACTTTGCACGAACCCGCAAAAGATGAGTAAAGCCCAGGCCACACAACTGATGAACACGTCCATCATTGCTTGTATGCATCCGCACTACTGCTCCAAAAAAACACCTCACTGGTGTTCTGATATAACGTCGATGATCATCAATCCGTGGCACCACATGCACTTGAACTAGATCAACACAACTATCATCGGTCTGAACACCGGTGTCAATACAAACTGTAGGGCATGCTGCAATATCCTTCTCATCAACCAGAGGTTTAACTTCAACCGGCTTGTCACAAACAAGTACTGGCTTGTCATCTACAGGCATGGATGAAACACTATTAATACTGACGCTCCTCGCATCATGCTCATCAAGTTGCGCCATAGCTAGCCTAGATTTTGGCTTAGCCTTGCGCAACTTCTCCTTAGGTACCACCAGCACCACATCAGACTTTGTTTGATCATCCTGCATAGGCTTCAAAGTCTGCTGTTTGCCACCATGCACAAAAGAATATGTATTTTCTCTCCCAGCATGAGTACCATTATGATCATACTGCCATGGACGTCCAAGTAATAGTCCACATACCTCCAATGGCAACACATCGCACTCCACGTCATTAACATAGTCACCAACTATAAATGGCACACACACCTTGTGAGTAATCTTCAACATACCGCAGTTATTCACCCACTCAACATGCCTCGGTTCTAGAAGACACCATTTGGATAAACCCAACGCTTCGACAACTGCGTTGCTAATACCATTACAGTAGCTACCACTGTCAATCATCAACTTGCATGCTTCGCCCTTGATCATGCACTACGCCTGAAATAAATTCCATCGCTGACCTCTATCAAATGTCATGTAAGCATCGCCTTGTACTTTCTTGAGTTGCAAATTCAGCCCACTCAATGGTACAACATCCTCCATGACATCCTGAACAACATCAGCCTTAACAACATCAACCGCTAACGCTTCAGAAATTATGGCTGCCACCTTGCTAAGTGTCGGCAATGGAACAACCGTCAGCTTCTCATGAGTAGTCACAGTCGTCGCGACCTTCAGTATAAGAGCTATACTCTTGCCAACATCCACTATCTCATTCACAACCTTGGGTGGCTGCTTAATTACTTCTACGGTTACCACAACTTTTGGAGAAGGAACCACAGTACTAGAACGTATAAAGCACTCTCGCAGAAATTTCCTAAAATTCGCCCAAGTTGTAGAGGTAATGCTCTTCTCCCACAACACTTTTTGTCACCAGTTGTGTAGCTTTATATCCACGCGTCGGTCTGCAAGAGCCAAACATGTAGAATCATCCATGTTGTGATCATAGGTAGCACATCTGTAAAAACCCTGTAGCATATGACATTCCCATGACTCAATCTTTTCAGTTGTGGCATCGTTCTTCAGTTGCCAATTGATCTCAGAGTCATCGTATGCTAAAACACCATCCAACAGGCCAAGATAGTCATTGAAGATATCACTAGACTTCTTGCCACATGTACACCTCAAGCCAAAAGTATCTCCTGAAAAAGAATTCATTCTCCCAGGCAAAAACTTTCTCCGTAGACTGTTTGGTGATATTCGTAGACTGTTTGAGAAAATTTGAAACAAAACGGCGCTGCACCAAATTTTTTTGGACAAAACAAACGAACCAGCCAGACGTACTCCAAGCAATCCACGGTACCTTTTTTCCACGGTACCTTTTTTTCTAGCTTTAACGTGAAGGACTCACGTCCAGATGCACGCTTGGACTCCATGGAACTTGCAATGCTTGGACTCCTTCCTTTTTTGTTCAACTGCCCACGATCCGATCCCGCACGGACGGGCGCGTGGCCACGTGAGGCGTACAGGCGGCGCTGCCCTCAATCGCTGATACGCAGGCGGGTGCACGGACGGTGGTTCGCAATCAGAGCTCCTCGATCGCTCATATGCATGCGTATAAGACTTCTGATGCGCCCTTTTTTATCCAATTCCGATCATATCTGAAACAAAACGTGCAGCTGATGAACTCTGCCAAGCGGGAACAATATCGATGGGATCCTGTTCGACACCGCTCGATCTGGATGAACTCGACACCGACGAAACTTCAACTTCCAATTCTGATATGTAAATTGCTTGTAGAAAAACAGTCCGCAGACGACCTAAAAACACAACGAGAGTTCTGATACCACATGATACGGATCATCCCGATGATTCTATGGTTTTGTCCCGATCTTTCACAACGAGTTAACCCAGTAGTAATCCATCCAACAACGTCAATAGACGTCACCTGAAGAAGAGGAATCAATCCGGCTAGTAACATGATGAAGATCACCATGCCTCAAACCATAGCTCGATAATCCTTAATGAACACAAGAACCTCCGCAGCAATCTCTATAGAATCTGATAAACGGTATCGCCGTCCCCGAAGGGATGATACAAGGTGGAGCACAATATAGTTTTTAGACTAAACAACTAAACTCCCTAAACCCTAACTTGACTAGCTCCTTATATAGGAGGATGAGGCGCCCCCACTAATGGGCCTCGGCCTGGTTCGGTTGGACAGGCACAAACCGAACACACACACATATAAAACTTACTAAAAATACTATGATACAGATAAAACAATTAATCACACACCTAGCTTGGTGGAGTCCTGAAATTAGGCTTCACCTCCTCCTTCGTGCCCATATCAATTATATATGGCATAAAGAATTTGTTATACATTCTGATCATGAATCTTTGAAGCATATTCGTAGTCAAGCTAAGTTGAATCTTCGTCATGCAAAGTGGGTTAAATTTATTATGTCTTTTCCTTATGTTATCAAACACAAAAGGATAAAGATAATGTTATTGCTGATGCTTTGTCACGCCGTTATATTTAGTTATCTCAACTTGATATCAAAATATTTGGATTAGAAATTATTAAGGAACAATATGTGCATGATGCTGAATTTAAAGATGTGTTGTAGAATTGTAGAGATGGTAGAACATGGAACAAGTTCATCTTCAATGATGGATTTGTGTTCCATGCTAACAAACTATGCATTCGAGATAGTTTCATTCGTCTTTTATTGTTATAGGAGGCGCATGGAGGAGGATTGATGGGACACTTTGGTGTCAAGAAAATGGAGGATGTTCTTGCTACACACTTCTTTTGGCCACGTATGCATCGAGATGTTGAGAGATTCGTGGCAAGCTGCACTACTTGTCAAAAAGCTAAGTCTCGCCTTAATCCACATGGTTTATATATGCCTCTTCATCTTCCTAGTGTTTCTTGGGAGGATATTTATATGGACTTTGTTTTGGGATTGCCTCATACACAGAAGGGGAGGGATAGCATTTTTGTTGTTGTGGATCGGTTTTCTAAGATGGCACACTTTATTCCTTGTCATAAAACGGATGATGCTGCGCATATTGCTGATTTGTTCTTCCGTGAAATTGTTTGTTTACATGGTGTGCCAAATACTATTGTTCCTGATCATGATACTAAATTTCTTAGCCACTTTTGGAGATGTTTATGGCTAAGTTGGGGACTAAATTGCTGTTTAGTATTACATGCCATCCCCAAACTGATGGACAAACTGAAGTAGTGAATAGAACTTTGTCTACTATGTTGCAGGCTGTTTTAAGGAAGAACTGATGGACAAACTGATGGGAAGAGTGTTTACCTCATATAGAATTTGCTTATAATCGTTCGATGCATTCTACCACAAAGATGTTCCCATTTGAGATTGTCTATGGTTTTGTTCCTTGTTCACCTATTGATTATTGCCATTACCTTCTTTGGTACAAAATAATTTGGATGCTACACAACGCGTTGAAATGATATTAAACTTACAGAATACTACTAAAGATAACTTAGAATACATGAATGCTAAGTATAAACTTGATGGGGATAAAGGGAGAAAGCATGTTGTGTTTGATGTTTGTGATCTTGTTTGGTTACATTTGCGCAAAGATTGTTTTCCTGATTTGTGCAAGTCTAAGTTAATGCCACGTGTTGCTGGTCCTTTTAAGGTGTTAGAGAAAATAAATGATAATGCATATAAACTTGAGTTTCCTGTAGACTTTGGTACAGTTAGTCCTCATTTAACATTGCAGATTTGAAGCCTTACCTTGGTGAGGAAGATGACATTATGTCGAGGACGACTTCAATTTAAGAAGGGGAGTATGATGAGAACATCCCATCTATTGATAGAACCGATGTACCTATAGCTACACAAATACAAGGACCTATCACTCGAGCTCGTGCCAAGCAACTTAGCTATCAGGTACTTCCGTTTCTTGGAAATATTCCTCATATACATGAGAATATGATGCTGCCTAAATCCGATGTATTTGTTACTCTTAGGAATGATGGATCAAGCATGGACAAGAGGGACAAGCATTGGAGCATGATCATGCATGGAGATGGCAGTAGGCATGTGAGAATTGAAGAGTACACCATGAGTGGAGGTTCAGGACTTTAAAGCCACCATAATGAAGATAGAAGGCTTGGATGAAATATTCAAGGATATTACTTCATAAATTCGTCCATAGCTTAATATGGTGCTGCATCACCTTTTATTTTGGGCTAGACCCATGTAATTTTTGTAGGAATTAAAATAGCCACTTTTTAGAGTCCGTATTTGAGGAGAAAAGGACTTTAGGGTTTGTTTCGACCATCACCTCTATGGCTGGCCGAAATCCCACCTTTTCCTCCTTAAATACCCCCATAGCCGTCACTTTAGACTCGGATTTTGTTTAGACTAAAAGTTATCCATCATCGCAACTACGCCAAGGCTCAAGTGTCATAGAGGCCTCTCGTACTTCGCACCTATACATGATCCCACCTTTTCAATAAAGCTTTCATCTTAATCCGCAATATCTTGATTGCAATATTAGTTCTTACTTGTTCTTGATTTCAGGTAGGAATTAAGACCCACGTTGGTTAGGCTAATCGTGCTTCTGCAGGATCCGTAACCTCCAGAAGATTGGACTAGTGATTGCATTAGCGCTCCTGCTCGCACGTGTAGTCGGATCGTCAGGCCCGAACTCCGCCAAATCGACTATCACCATCTTATCGAAATATCGGACACCTTTGCCCTATTAGCATTACTCTGCACATGAATATGAGAATTGTGCAACCAACTCTCATAATCATACTGTAGATATCGACAAGAGATATTTGGAAACAAAGGAATGATGTAGGATCTTGATTAGATCTAATGTAGATGAGGTCATCACGTTGAAAACACCGGAAGATACAAAGAAAAAATGTAGTGAATTTTCGATCCACTAAAAGGTACCACTAAGGAAAATCCTTAGATAACATGAAGACCGAATGTAGAAGCACCATTACAAGAGGAAGGAAGCAATCACCTGAAGCTACAACAGAAACCCAACCACGAGAAATTCTAGACTCAAAGGGAGGTAAGGAATCATATTCAAAAAACACAGAGATAAGAGGAGAATAGCATAGGGGGGAGGAGTAAAAGCAGACCTAATCAGATCCATCCAACCGATTTTGCAAAATAGTTTTGACACTCTACAACGTTCGTTAGCTAGGTTATCCTACATGCTGGACCAATGGGATATCATAACTGCTGAGCTCTGATACCACTTTGTAACACCCTCGGATCAGCCCTATGCAACCTTTAGCGATTCCCGCCAAACCCGCATAGAAAAAATTCAATGGTGCCCACCAGGCACTTTCGTGTAGTTGGAAAACGAAGTAATACCATTACACAATAGTCCATGATGGAACCCACAAAAACAGATATATACAACAACAACTCCATGAGTCAAGAATATAGATATACAATACAAATATCCAAAACACCTTGAAAACGATACACATCCGAGTACGGACAAGATGCAAATTGAGCTAAGAGCCCTGAAGAATAACCAATGGCGTCCATAACCCTGCCCATGCCAAGTCGGAAGGGTAACCCTGCTAACGACGTCGATCTCAAAACCTTCTTAAACAAAGGGGGTGCCGGCAAAGGACAAAGGAAAGAGAGAGCGGTCAGTACTGAGGACAGTACACGACGAGACTTAGAATTCGGCGGCTCTTGCCTACATAGGTATGGTGGACTGAAGCGGCAGCGTGGCATGCACTAAACAACCTATAGAGACTCGATACAACTAGCGACTATCAGAGAGAGATAAGAAAGGCCTATTCGGATCCAACCTGAAACTACCACCAAACATACCCATCCTGGTATTCCCCTTCGAGAACAAACAAAGAAGTCATACCGAGGAAACTCACACAGTTGGCAGCTTTTATTCATTCTGTTATAGTTGCAGTAATTACTAGTCAGGTATGGTGAATATGAGTCATCCTGATATCATAAGTAGTGGGAAGTTTTAGTTAACCATTCTGTTGTAGTTGCAGTACTTACTAAGCAGATACATATAGCATGAGGCATCCCAATTCCAGCAGTTGTTGGTACTTTTATTTAGCTATTCTGCTGAAGTGAAGTTGATTACTAGTCATTCCAAAGTCAAATTTATAGCACTACTTTAGTTATAGATGTCTATGATCGAGATACTGTGCTTCAGGTCGTCCATAACCGCAGACATGGCTTTCAGAAAGATTTACCCTGTAGGGGCACAAATAGTAACACACGCATGCTCAAACTCGGAAAAACCAAATGAAAACCCAACGAGGGATCACAACAAAGCAATCACAAGATTCATAAAATATTTTAAGGGGACACCCCACTAAGCTACCCGTGACAAAGTTGGCCGGCTCTGAGACGGACCCAGAGGTTTGCGTCAATGGCTGTAAACGACCGGGAACCCAAATGTGTGACTAGGCTTGTTGATACCGCGAAAACACTTTTCTTACCTAAACAGTACAGTAGTAAACGCTCTCCACGAGCAACAGTAGTAAATAAAGTAGTAGTATGACATAAGTACAGGATAGTAATAAACCCCAAACTAGTTTGTGGCCCCAAGAAATAAGTTATGACTCAAGCTCTGGCTAAGGAGATTCATGGTCCCACATGCGGATAGTGCGATAGTCAAGGAACAGGCATCAAGTACTCGGGGTCCGGGGACACCAGTGAGCGGTTAAAAACCAAATCACATCTATTGCCCATCGGTGCCTCTGCATTAGTTACAACTATCCCAACATTTTAATATCAAGTTGTAATTTAAGTCATGGTCATCTCCCACATAAAGCATATGGCAACCTTCGAACAATTGTGCCATGTTGGGCCGGCACGCGTGCCCGGCTGCGCGGCCCGAGTCTGACACGCAGGCTAAATGGGATGGCCCGTGGCATGTGAGACACGCGGGCTTGGTGCTTATTTTTGCTAGCCCATCAAATTAACATACTAAATCGTCCGAGTCCATCTTATAACAGCAAGGTTTTGCTGGCTTGTTGGTCAAGGGAACAGTTCTAGCTGGCGAGGGCACGAGTTCGACCCCCTATCCGGACGATTTTTGCTACATATTTCATATATTAGCACCGTATGCAAGCTAAATGGGCCGTGTTGGGCCGGCCCGATTTCCTGAGGCCTTGGCACGGGCACGGGCATGGCCCCGTTGTTTCACGGGCCGGCACGGGCCCGACACATGGCAGGCCGGGCTTGTGCTGGGTTTTTTCCGTGTGCCCACGGGCTAGCACGCCAGGACGCAACCCGTTGGCCAGGTTTGGTTGTGTTGCTGCACTGCTGCGTGCGCGTGTATCCTGGTGTGTGTGTGTGGTGCAGGTAGGGTGTTGAGTTAGGGTTAGAGGGAGTAGGTGGCGTGCGTTCAACGGCGTGGGGTGGGTCTGCTGTGGCGGCTAGAGGTGTAGGACTAGGGTTTGGGGGTGAGTGATTAGGGTTTGGTTGCTAGGTTTGGTTTTATTTTAGATGGGCCAAGTAGTAGGTGGTTCGCTGGTTGGGCCTCTGGCCTAGCCGGCTGGACTACCTCCTTGGTCGTAAATATTATTTTTATTTAACTTTTAGAATGTTTTATAAATAGTTTTTAGGCAATTAAAAGATCTAGAAAAGATTGGGCTTTATACTTTGAAATAAGGACTAATATAGAAATCAAAATAGGGTTTTCGGAAATAGTTTTAAACAGACATATGCATGATAACATGACCATTCTCAAATGCAATGTGGCATGATAACATGAGCATTCGGTCATGATGATGCACAACAATAAGCAATTTTATGGTTGTGGTTTTACCCAGGCTGCTACAGGATTGCCTAGATCGAAGCATGGAAATGACTCAATCTTTGTAGCAGTGGATCGTTTTTCCAAAATGGCACATTTCATTCCTTGACATAAGACCGAAGATGTTCACATGTTGCAATTTTGTTTTTCACGGAAATCATCTGTCTTCATGGTGTGCCAAGAACCATTGTCTCCGACTTTGATGTCAAATTTATGAGTTACATGTGGAAGACACTCATGGCCAAACTCGGCGTTAAGCTTCTCTTCTCGTCCGCTTCGCACCCTCAAACTGATGGAAAAACTTAGGTCGTCAACCGAATCCTTGGCACCCTACTCCGAGTTTTGATCAAGAAGAACCTCAAAGATTGGGAAGAGTGCACCCCCCACGCCGAGCTCGCCTACAACAGTGCCAAGCACTCTACGACAAGCAAGAGTCATTTCATGGCCGTCTATGGATTCGACCCCTTGATGGTGCTTGACATGCTACCTCTACCCCTTTATGAACGCACAAACATGGACATCGACAAGTGTGACCAAGCAATGAAGAAACTTCATGATGAGACAGGATCTATTATCGAGCAACAAGTTCTGCATCAATCATCAAAGCTCAACAAGAACAAAAAGAGATGGTCTTTCAAGAAGGTGACCTTGTGTGGATCCACTTGATCAAAGAATGCTTTCCACAAGAGCGCGACTCCAAGCTCAAGACGATAGTATATGGTCCATTCAAAGTCCTTAAAAGATCAATAACAACACCTATGTGATTGACATCCCCACTTCAAAGTTCCTCGTATGAAATATGTTCAATGTGGCAGACCTCTCGCTATTTCATGGGGACAAAGACCATGAAGATGGTGATGAGTCGAGGGCAACTCTTTCCCAAGGGGGGAGCTGATGCAGCCCCTCCTTCGGACGCCTCTACATCCTCACCACCAAGCCCCCCAAGTGGACCAATGACTCGTGCCTGAGACAAACTCCTACAAGATAAGGTCAACTCGCTCCTTCCTCGTGTGACTTCAATACACCCATGAATGGTTTGCTACTTCATGCCACTACACTATGTATACTCATGTACGAAGCCCCAATGGATCACACAACAATATCGGAAAATGAACATGCAAAGTTGGCTCTAGGACCGGAGTCTCCACCTACAACACACCAGAGTCTCATGCCTGACTCTTCAAAATGTCAGGCTGCAAGCCCCTGGAAGCCATCCGTAGTATCCGCCTGAAATCTAGAGTCTCTGGCCTACCCTGAAGTCTCCATCCAACGAACCACGGATTCTCCGCCTCTCCCTCAAACCAACCGAGTCTGCAAGCCCCTGGCATGCTTTTAGAGTCTCCTCCCGGTGCACCGGAGTATCCACCTCGAACGAAGTCTCCGGCCCAAGGACACCGGAGTCTCCAGCCTAAGTGGTCGGCCTACGCGGCGATAGTTGGGCCTTCGGCCCATGTGCTCCCCAATTCGTCTAGAACTTACCTTTTATCCCCAATATACACTTCTTTATGTGGCTGGTCAATATATAGCCCCACCTCTCCATTGTAAACCCTAGAATTTATATTAGGCTAGAAGAAGACTCCCCCTTGAAGATCTCTATCTAGTTAGTCTCATGCTCCTTAATGAGGAGTACCTAGTATCACAAACCTCTTGGATCTTGCTTAATAGCGTTCTGTTATACAATATCTTCATATTGAGTTTGCTCTTACAAAGCTATTAGACCTCGTCAAGAATATCTTGCCCAATACCTATCTCATCGGATTATATTGGACCGGTAGTCGCCGGTGCGAGCCAACCGTGTGTATTTGTGTTTGTGTCTTGCGTGTGTTCGTCGTGTTCTTCGTGTGTCAAGTCCATCGGTTTCATCCCTCTCTCCCTCTCCTCCTTCGATTCATCGTGAATCCTTTGAAATCATGAAAGATCGGGCCACACAAGGGTCGTCCTCTAACAGATAGGTTGTAGATCTCTGCTCAGCAATGATGCACACTTCTTTGAGTATATCAAGATCATCTTGTTGAGAAACTTCGTCATCCTCTTTGACGTATGTAGCAACTCAGGGAGATTGATGGATTAAATCACTTGGAAGTACTACATCTGCACCATAGACCAAGAAGAAAGGGGTATATCTGGTTGACCTGTTAGGTGTAGTTCGCAAACTCCAAATAACAGATGGTAATTCTTCCGTCCAAGCCCCCACAACACGACAAAGTGGTTCTTCGAGACAAGGTTGGAGGCCTTATGAAATGAGACCGTTTGCCCTTTTGACTTGTCCGTTCGCTTCTGGATGCGCAACTGATGCAAATGTCAACTCAAATATTTTGATCTTCGTAGAATTTGGCAAGTTCTCCCATGGAAAAGTTGCTCCTGCAGTTAGTAATAATACTTTGTGGATAACCGAATCGGATTATTACATCCTCGACAAATATTGTGGCTATGGCCCTATCGCAACTTGTTATGGGTTTAGCCTCAATCCACTTTGCGAATTTATATACCATCATTAAGAGATGGATAAATCCACATTTTTCCATTTTGAATGGCACTACCATGTTAAGCCCCCATACCGCAAAAGGCCATGTGATATGAATAGTTCACAGCTGATCATCTGGAATATGGGCTTGATCGGCGTACTTTTGGCAGCCTTTACACGTTCTGACCAGTTTCATGGCATCTGCCTTAGCTGTTAGCCAAAAGCATCCATGTTGAAAAGATTTTGTCACTAAGGATCTGGCTGCGACATGATGACCACATTCACCTTCGTGGAATTATCGTAAGATTTCCACTCCTTCCAGAGAAACATAGTGTTGAAAACCCCAGAAACACCCCGCTTATAGAGATCACCACTGATAATTGTGTAATATTTTGCTCGCCGGACGGTATGTTGCCTCAGAACTTCGTCTTCTGGTAATTTTCCGTCTACCAGGAAATCTGATATGGATCGACCTGATGATCCTATAGTTTTGTCCCGATCTTTCACAGTGAGTCAACCAGGTAGGTAATCTCCCAATTACGCGATGAACGCAACCTGAAGAAGAGAAATCAATCCAGCAAGTAAGGTGATGAAGATCACCATGCCTCAAACCTGAGCACGACAATCCTTGATGGATGCAAGAACCTCCATATCAATCTCTATAAAAATATGATAAACGGTATCGCCGTCCCTGAAGGGATGATACACGATGGAGCACAATATAGTTTTTAGACTGAACAACTGAACTCCCTAAACCCTAACTCGGCTAGATCCTTATATGAGGGCTGGGGCGCCCCACTAATGGACCTCGACCTAGTTCGGTTGGACAAGCCCAAACCACACACATAAATCTTATTAAAAATCGTACGATACAAATAAAACTCACAAGACACAACTAATGACACACCTAGCTTGGTGGAGTCCTGAAATTGGGTTGCACCTCCTCCTTCGTGCCCATATCAAAATCGAGGTAAGGTTTTGTCCAGCTAGGAATAACACCCAAAACTACAACTAAAGGTGGGTTGGGTCAGAATGGTGTCGTGATATGAACACAATCATCACGCGATGTCACTGTCTTCAAGTCTTTCCTGCCTTCCACACCACATCCTCCTTCTTGGTCTGCTCGACTTGATACAACCCTAGGTGGCTGCACCTCCTTGCGTCTCCATACGAGCTTGGACTTAGGCGCCACCGTCTTCTTCTTCTCAACTCTTGCTGGAACATTGCAGTGTTGAACATTAACCTACTTTGCACGACCCCGCAAAAGATTAGTAATGCCTGGGACACACAACTGCCGAACACGTCCATCGTTTCCTGTATGCATCCGCACTGATGCTCCAACAAAACGCCTCACATGTGTGCTGATATAACGACGATGATCATCAATCCGTGGCACCACATGCACTGGAACTAGATCTGCACAACTACCATTGGTTTGAACACCTGTGTCAACACAAACTGTAGGACATGCTGCAATATCCTTCTTCTCATCAACCAGAGGCTTAACTTCAACCGACTTGTCACTGTCTTGTCATCTAGAGGCATGGTTGAAACAATATTAACACTGATGCTCCTCGCATCATGCTCCTCATGTTGCGGCGTAGCTAGCCCAGATTTTGGCTTAGCCTTGCACAACTTCTTCTTACGTACCACCAGCACCACATCATACTTTATTTGATCATCCTCCATAGGCTTCAAAGTCTGTTGTTTGCCACCATGCACAAAAGAATATGTATTTGCTCTTCCAGCATGAGTAATATTACGATCATACTGCCATGGACATCCAAGTAATAGTCCACATACCTGCAATGGCAACAAATCGTAGTCCACCTCATCAACATAATCACCAACTGTAAATGGCACACGCACCTTATGAGTTACCTTCACCATACCATAGCTATTTAACCACTGTAGATGCTTAGGTTCAGGAATACGTCATGTGGACAACCCAATGCTGCCACCATCGTCTTGCTAATGCCATTAGTATAGCTTCCTCCATCAATAGTCAACTTGCATGCTTTGCCTTTGATCATACACTGCGCTTCAAATAAATTCCAACACTGGCCCTTGTCAACTGTCATGCAAGCATCGCCTTGTATTGTCTTGAGTTGCAAATTCAGCCCACTCAATGATACATCATCCTCAGAACTAACCACCTTGTCTGTCTCCTTGGGCTTCTCCCAAAATCTAGTGCACAGAAATTGCTTCAAATCTGCCCAACTAGGTGTTGTTATGCCCTTTGTGGTCCTCTCTTCCTTTCACCAACTAGCCACAGTCCCATCCACACGCCGGTGTGCGAGAGCAAATTCAGTGTGACCACCAAACTTGGAATCGATAGAACGACATTTGGCGAAACCATCATCCATGTCAGACCTCCAAGATCTTAACTCCGTATATGTGGCAGAATTGTCCAACTTCCATTTTATGTCTATGTTTGCTATCCCCATATTAATCCTCCACAAATTTACATCTCAAACTGATCAACACGCGCCTAGCAAGGCAAAAAATTCCACATGCGGGCGACGCCAGGCGTGCACGACGTGGTTCTCGCGATCTCGAGCGCCTCCCAGCGAGAGGTGCAGGATTCGCGATGGCCCTGGTATGCACGGGGCTACGTGAGGCATACAGGCGGAGGCCTCCTCCCTTTTTTGGTAAACCTTTCCAATCCAGGGTGGACTCTGGCCACGAAATTGCCACGTATGCGCGAGAAAAGCGGTACGCGCGAGGGAAATCTCATAATACACGGGCGGTGGCCTCCTCGCTTCTTATTTTTTATCCAATTCCGATCAGATATGAAACAAATCATGAAGCTGGTGGACTCTGCCAATCGATCCAAGCATATCAGAACGAGATCGATGGGATCCTGCTCGACACCGCTTGATCTGGATGAACTCGACGCCGACGAAACTTCAATAACGATCTGAAAACTGCGCAGGACGAAACTTCAACTTCCAATTCTGATATGTAAACTGCTTCTATCAAAATATTCCGCAGATGATCCAAAAACACGCTTTGATCAACGAGAGATCTGATACCACATGATACGGATCATGCCTGTTGATCCTTGAGTTTTGTCCCGATCTTTCACAGCGAGTCAACCAGGTAGGTAATCTCCCAATTACGCGATGAACGCAACATGAAGAAGAGGAATCAATCTAGCAACTAACATGATGAAGATCTCCACGCCTCAAACCTGAGCACGACAATCCTTGATGAACGCAAGAACCTCCGTAGCGATCTCTATAAAAATCTGATAAACGGCATCGCCGTCCCCGGAGGGATGATACACGGTGGAGCATAATATAGTTTTTAGACTAAACAACTGAAATCCCTAAACCCTAACTCGGCCAGCTCCTTATATGAGGGCTGGGGCACCCCACTAATGGGCCTCGACCTGGTTCGGTTGGACAAGCATAAACCGAACACACACACACACACACAAAACTTACTAAAAAATAGTATGATACAAATAAAACTCACACGACACAACTAATGACACGCCTATCTTGGTGGAGTCCTGAAATTGGGCTGCACCTCCTCCTTCATGCCCTTATCAAAATCGAGGTAGGGTTTTGTCCATCTAGGAATAACACCCAAAACTACAACTAAAGGTGGGTTGGATTTCGTCAGATAGTCCTCATCAACTCTTGTGATGGAGGTACCTTTTAGGTACTCTAGGAAAGCACCATCCAGAACTGGTTACCGCTCAGAGCCTATCCTTGATAGGGCATCTTCTTCCTCATTTTTTGCTCTAGGGATGTATTGAACCTGAAACCCTTCGAACGTTTTGGATAATTCTTTCACAATAGCTCTGTATGTTGCCATGTGTTTGTTTGCATTACAGTGGTCGGATACTTGTTGTGCAACTAAATCCAAATCTCCATAACACATGAGTTGGCTAATGCCAATGTCTTTAGCAATGCGCATTCCATGTAGCAATGCGCATTCCATGTAACAATGCTTCATATTTGGCAGTATTATTGGTTGTTGTGAAGTGAATCTGTAACACAGAAAAGCTCGTCTCCTTGGGGGGATTTGAGTACCACGCCATCCCCCAAGCCTCCCCGTGCTTTCGACCCATCAAAATGTAAGGTACAAAATTCCGAATCTCGAGGGCTTGTATTTTCTGACGTCTCTGTCCAATTAGCGACAAAGTCAGCAAGGATCTGGGACCTAATTGTTGTACGTGGTTTGTACTCAATGTCAAAAGCTGCTAGCTCAATTCTCCACTTAGAGACACATCATGTAGTATCACGGTTGTTGATTATATCTCTCAGGGGAGCTGTACTCACCAGTGTGATCTTATGCTCTTGAAAATAATGTCTTAACTTTCTGGTAGCAAAGAATTCCTCTTCGCCATTTTCATTGACAAACAAGATTTTGTTATTGCCGCATTGGTAAGACTTGTGTCCTTTGCCTCCACACTTGTAGCATTCTACTTGAGGAACGAAGTTGGTTTCCATAAGTTGCTTGCCACCTGGGGGCGGTTTGCCTTGAGAGGTTTTTGACTTGAACGGAGGCTTGAAGCTACTTGTAGTGCTTCCTTTGGTACTTGCTGGAGGAACGGGTGGAGAGGACTTGTAGGTGAAATAGGTCTTCGGTCTGTTATATTTGAGGTCGTCTTGGACTTGATTATTAGTGTTGGTGGCATTGTGTATAATCTCAACTATGTTGCGATAGGCTTGGAACTCCGCGATGTGCTTGATAGGGTGATTCAAGCCCATAAGAAAAAAGCCATGGTTTTCTCCTCCTGTTTTTCTATGTTAGCACAAATAATTTGGAGCTCCATTTCCTTGATGTACTCTTCCACACTTTTGGTTCCTTGATTTAGCTTTCGAAGCTTGTTGAAGAGGTCAAGTGTGTAATGCGACGGAACAAAGCGGGAATGCATGTGATCCTTCATCTCTTGCCACATAGCAATGGGTGTCTTTCTTCGTGCCTCTCAAGCAACTTGGATTTGTTCCCACCAAAGGTTGGCATAATCATCAAACTCGAGGGATGCCATAGCCACCATATTCTCATTGCTATAATTGTGCATGCAGAAGATTTTATCAACCTTGAGCTTGAGCTTGCCAAATGTCTTCTCATCTTGGCATCGATGATGGTTGCCATTATGGTGGTGGCGTTGGTATTCCTCATCATCCAAGCTGTCATGGTGGTGTGCTTGGTGATTGTTCCGGTGTTGTCCCGGTTTAGGACGAGGAACTTGTGGGATATCTTGTAACAATTGAGGAACTTGTTGCGGTGGTGGTTGTGCCACATTTGGTGGTGGAGGAACTTGGTCCTCACGACGATGACCACGATTTTGAGCTTCTTGGCGTGGTTGTGGAACTTGAGGCGCATGCCTAGGTTGTTGTTTCTCGTCATTTGCATGTTGATGCACATGTGTCGTTGTTGACGGCCATGTTGGCGATGACATCTTGGTGGATCTTCAAGTGCCTCACATCGATGGCATGCTTGGTCTTCCAAGTTGGAGTCATCGCTTGTTATTGAGTGAAGGTCTTGTGGTATGCAGAGGTGGAGCTTGAGGATCCTCTTGGGCCACGTCCTCTTGGATGATGCGCTCTCTTCTTTGATGATAATGTCCTTCACACCATGGTGGAGGTCGTGATGAGGAGTCACCATCATAGGTTGACATAGCGGCACGTCGTGGAGATGGAATATGTTGTGAAGAACTCTCATGGTCGCCTATGGGGTGTTCATTGCGTCTTGGAGAACTTAGATCATGATCTTGCCATTCTGCGAATCAATGGCACGATGATCTTGAACCACTCGAATGGTGCCTTGAAGAACTTGACGAGCGAGAACGTGGCCTTGTGTTGTGTGCGATCTTGGCCATGAACCATCGAAGACCTTCATTTTTATGTGTGAAGTTGTGACGCATTGCGTTCATTCAGCACTCGAGTCCATCAAGGAGAGTGTCTATCCTCTTGAACTCGACATAAGTTTCTCCAAATTGTTCATCTTGACAAGTCTCGAGGGCATCACAATGACCACGAAGTTCTTCACGAATGATGAAGTGGCTAGCTAGCGTCATGTATCGTCCTTCACCATCTTGTGGCGGGTCTTGGATCGACTCACCGGTCTTATCCATGAATCACAAAAGAGAGGAGTACATATGGAAGATAAATAAGTGTATGGGCTTATCCCTTTACCTCACCTTTGGAAATGGACTGAACAAGTAGCCACACTCAAAAGACCAATGATATGCAAAGAGAATGTGAAAAGCGACCTCACACAAGCAACTAAGACTCTCAAAAAGGCCTATGGTGGTAGGTTATGAATGTGGAAAAACCAAATGGAAACAACCAAAAGAAAAGGATGTTGTTAAAAGTGGGTAAGATCTAAAAATTCAAAGAAAAAAGTTACGATCTACAATACACACAAAACACACGCGTGTAGATGGACGGGTTTGACATGACAATGGAAAATGAGCTAACAAAACCTATCAAAACTAAGCTCGGCTGTCATGCCAACCCAAGAGAGACGATAGCTCATTTGCAAAAATATGATAAGTAATGGATTTGTGCACTTGCCTTGGTCGCTCTTTCTTTCTATCTTTGCTTACAAGATTTGGACTTTCTTTGTTATGGGAGACTTTGTATCTTTTGCTATTTTTTCTTTTTCTCTTTTTTATACTTGTTCACCCTTCTATGCTATGAAGTTAACTTTTGTATTTTATTACACACACTCACTCTTCAAGGACAAGTGCATAGTGCTTAGGCAAACAAAAAAGGATCTATTCTCATAGGATCAATATACACAAAGGAAGACATGGGGTTAACAAGGCGGATAAAGTTATGTAACACCCCCGGTAACTCCGGACCGACGGTTGGCACTTCTGGCAGCTCAATAGGATCTCTAGACTAACCCCATAGACCAACACTAGTCTTTTCTGCGCACTTTGTCCTCACTCGTGTGCACCCGGTACCCACTTCCCGGTCGGTCACCCATCCTAGAATTGCTCTAAGCCAAGCACGCTTAACCTTAGAGTTCTTTTCGAATGAGCTTCCGGAAAAGAAGTTGCAACTTGTTGGTATGGGTTTCCTATCAATCCTATTGAGCCATGCGCCAGGGTCTCACATACACCGACCCTTAGAAGATCGACATCCTCGTTGATCAACCACAAGCCAGGAACGTCCCCTCTTAGAACATGTCTGTGTGTCCAGTGTCGGCACATGTGCCATGCCGTGTCCTCTCCGGGCCACACGCTCCATGCTCCACATGTCCGCCACTAACCCACACACGCCCATGTAACCGCAAGGGTCGGATCTGATACCACTTGTAACACCCCCGGTCACTCCGGACTGACGGTTGTCACTTTTGGTAGCTCAATAGGATCTCTAGACTAACCCCGCAGACCAACACTAGTCTTTTATGCGCACTTTGTCCTCACTCGTGTGCTCCCGGTACACACTTCCCGGTCGGTCACCCATCCTAGAATTGCTCTAAGCCAAGCACGCTTAACCTTAGAGTTCTTTTCGAATGAGCTTCCGGAAAAGAAGTTTCAACTTGGTGGTATGGGTTTCCTATCAATTCTATTGAGCCATGCGCCAGGGTCTCACAAGTTATACCTTTGATGACGACTTGCAACTGGTGTTGGATAAAGTGTTCGGGTGTCACGGTGTCGAGAACGCGGGGATGAAGAAATGTTGAAGAAGCTTAAAGTTAGTTTGGCAACACAAACACAAAAGGTTGGAAAACGGTCAAAACTGAGGCTATCGGAGTTTTTGGCGGCGAAACCGGCATCACCGGAACTGGCGCCAGAAATTCTGGTGGATATTTCAGTTCATCGGAAATTTTCGGCGGCAGTTTCGGTTTCGCCGGATTGCCCACCGAAACGTGTTCATGAAGAACACCAAAGTCAAACCTAGAAATTTCTGCAAAAATTGTGCGAAATTGGGCTAGGTAAAGGTCAAGAAGGTAGGTCGACACCCTAAGCAACACATCTACGGACCAAAACCACGAAGAACTCACCAAATCTAGAGATCGATGTGAAGGTTGTGGGGCTCGTTTTTGGGGAGATTTTCAAATTTATGATGGATAGAATAAAAAATTGTTGCGAAAATCATGATCAACCTTTTCTCTTGATACAAATATGTTAGGGGGTGACCCTTAAGTTGGCTGATCTTTCACGATTCTCGAGGGATTCACGGTAAATCAATGCAGGGAAAGAGGGAGAGGTGAACTCGATGAACCCCATTGACGAAGAACACAGTGAACTCATGAAAAACACACACATAATTACACACCGTTGGCTCGCACCGGTGGCTGTTGGTCTGATATAATTCGATGGATCGGTATTGGCAAGAGATCCTTCTCAATCCGACATGGCGAGGCGAGACTCTTGACAAGATCTTGATAGCTTCATGAGAGAAAACTCGATATGAAGATCTTGTATAACCAAACGCTATAACGCAAGATACGAGAGGTTTGGGTATTAGGTGCTCCTCATGAAGGAGCATGAGACCAAACTAGATAGAGATCTACAAGAGGGTATTCTAGTTCTAATATCAATTCTATGTCAAAAGGTTGAGCCAAAGGGGCTATTTATAGTACTTGATATGAAAGGGTAGGTAGAGGGAATATTCTAGGGTATCAAATCCAGAGTTGTGCGCAAACAGAGAATTCTGGCGGTAAGTTTGGCGTCGCTGAAATTCTTGTTGGAAATTCCTGCAATCTCCGTTTTCATTCCGGTACTCACCGAAATGGTGTGCTGAGGTAGATTCCAGCACAGAGCCATAAACTGGGGTCCCTTGCTAGATCTGGCGCTAGAAGTGAAGCCAACGGGCATTCCATTTTGGAGGATCTAGCGCCGGTTTGTCCTGAAGTTTCTAGCGTGGAATCTTGTTTGCCGATTATGTCTCTGGTTTGAGCTGGATCTTCTTCTTGGGAGCTCTTGGTTCCTTCTCTTGGCGTCTCTTCGTGTGGTTCATAGCTAAGGATGCATAAAGTATGGGAATGAAGTAGCAGGACATTCAAAGGTGAGTCAAGGTCATACGACGGGAGGAGCGAGTTAACCTTATCATGAAGAAGCTTGGCTCGAGCTCTAGTCATCAGTCCACTTGCGGGAGTTGGTGGTGAGGATGTAGGGACGTCCATAGTGTGGGCTGCATCAAGTTCCTCAAAACAACAATGACCAACGGCAATATCACCCCCACAATGAAAGGCATAACTTTCAAGGTGGACCAGATTGGGACCCAACAGATGATGAAAAAGGACAGACACATTCCCTACAATATGCTCAACAACACCATTGACACTGGCAAGCTATGAATGCAAATGATCTCGATCAAAGGCGAACAAGGTACTTAGAGCATCATCAAGCTCCTCCCCCACCTCCTCCTCAAGGAAATCAAGCTCCTCCTCCTTTGCAATAATGCGCACCAAGTGAACTAGGCATGCAACAACAATGCCACAACAACTATCGTGAGCAAGATGATGACAAGTTTGGGAAGCTAAAGTTTGCAATGCCCAATTTCAAAGGATAATAAAATGTTGATGCGTATCTTGAATGGGATTTCGAAGTTGATAAAATCTTCCAAGTCCACAATTACTCCGAAGAGAAAAAAGTGGCAATAGCATCTCTTGAGTTTGAGGACTACACCAATATTTGGTGGGAAGAATACCAATGCCATCGTGAGAAGCTAGAAGAACCACCGGTTAACACTTGGATGGAAATGAATCAAGTGATGTATGAAAGGTTTGTCCCCGAGCACTATATACAAGATCTCTTCGACAAGGTACAAAACTTGAAGCAAGGCACACGCACAATTGAAGAATTCTACAAGGAAATGGAGATGACTATGATGAGAGCCAATGTAAAGGAGCTCGAGGAGAAAACAATAGCACTGTTCCTCAATGGTTTGAGCCACACAATATGGAAGATAGTCGATTTCCAACCTTACAACACTCTAGTGGACCTCCTACACAAAGCTACCAAAGACGAGAACCATTTGCAAAAGGAGAATGCTTATGAGAAGCGAAGGGCGAACTTCGCTTCCATAAATACTAATACCTCCAACAAGTCAACAAGTCAAGCACCAAGCTCATCTAAACAAGCAAATCATCCAATGGCATCCTCCTCCAACACAACAACGGATAGTCAAGTCATTTGCTACAAATGTGGACGAAAGGGCCACAAGTCATAGGAGTGTATCAACACAAGAGTTATGCTTACAGATGAACATGGCGCAACCTACTCTATGGGTGAATAAGAATACGGAGCGTTGACACAATCCGCTATCGCAAAGGACGCCAAAATGAAAGAGGATGACACCCTTCTATGCAAGCATGATCCAAATCCTTCACTCGTCATAGTGCAAGTCTTTAAAACAAACTCTATTCCAATAGAGGACTAACGCCTCAACATTTTCCAAACACGAGCCGGAATTGATGGAAAGTCCATAAAGGTAATCATCGATGGAGGAAGTTGTCACAAGCTTGTGAGCACCGAGATTTGTAAGAAACTCAATATGCCATACATGGAGCACCCTCATCCATATCATGTCAAATGGCTTGATGACAATGGAACCCTTAAGATCAAACACAAAGTCAATGTCTTCTTCAAGATTGGCCCCTATGAAGACACCATCGAGTGTGTAGTTGTGCCAATGACTGTGTGTCACATGCTTCTTGGAAGACCATGGCAATACAACAAGGGATCCATACATGATGGTACTACCAATCAATACTCTTTCAAGTGGAACGACAAAACATTCTTGCTCCAACCTATGACGCCAAGCCAAGTTATTACATCCAACATGAAGTATTTGCCCAAGATACAACAAGCTAAGGACCCTTGTGAGATGAGTGGTGAGAGAGTGACACATGCCTCTAATGAGTGGAAAAATCATGAGTGTCACGTCGCATGCCACCAAAAGTGAGAAGAGTGATTTGTTTGTGACCCATACTAACAATCCATCATACAAATCTCTCTCTTTATTATCAGTTGTTCAAGGTACCCAAGATAGACCAACACCTCAATGGAACATGCTACATGATCTCCAACCAAAACTTGATGACAATCTCAACTTCAACTTCTTCAACAACTTTGTACAAGTCTACGACACTAGAGATCCAAACTCATAGAATGTCAAGAACATGGGTACATCTCTTTACTTGCATGATGAAGGAACATCGTCGAGGATGACTCATTTTCAAGTGGGGGAGATGATGCAACCCAACACATGGTAATCACCATTGGTCTATATCATGCTACACCAACCACTCCTAATAAGGTGAATTCTCTCCATCTATTGTCTCCCGTTGATCCTCAAGAATGGGATACTACTTGAACCAAGTGCCAATGCTATGACCAGGTTCCTGACCATGACGCAAAGAGGAGGACACATGGATGCCCTAGTATCCAAGACACTCAAGCAAGAAGCATGGAAGAGAAGGAGGAAGAAAGGAACCAGAAGAATTGGTGCCAGGCCTGGCCCAACCGTCCGCACCACCAAACCAACCGGTGCCAGCTTTGGCTAGCCAGATCCACCACCGAACTAACCGGCCCCGACCGAACCTGCTTCCAAAATGCCTTTCAGGCACCTAACGAACTGTCCAGCCGCCACCAAACCTTCCGGCCTAAAGCCTGGCCTCGCCAAATTTATGGCCGAATCGCTAGTCTATGCACTATTTAGGGTTTGATCCCTAGGAATATTCTCTCCACATACCTCTTCGCCCTAGTTCTATAAATAGCACCTTGTGGCTCAGATGTAGGAAGGAAATGAATATTGAGTTGATTTGACCTAGCCTCCATCTTCCCATAGGGGAACCTCTCTAGGAACTACATCAATAACCTAGGTTGTACAATTTTGGGGTTCCGGTGTAGAATACAAAAAATTTACTATGTGCGAAACACTAATTGTCCAAGATCTATCTATTAGTAATATAGTAAAGGAGGAGACAACAGTAATGTACCCTTGAAGACCAAGAGAGCTTTACGCTCATGTCGAAGCATGGCTGATGTAGTCATACCCGTCTGACCTCAAGGTTGCGAAGTTCCTCCCACGTCACTCCTTATCCAGGTCCACGTACGATGTCCTGGGTAACTCCAAGTGTAGCCCCATAGAGTTGCCGCACATATATGGTGCAAGACAACGACTCCCAGGCTCAAATCCCGCCGAGGTTGCGGATGTAGATCTCCTGGCTGGAATCCCAACATCACCATGGCGTGTCGTAGAGGTGTTGGCCTTTCGTGCACAGTCCTTACGTGGGACCGTGCACTAGAAAAGGCAGCTAGAGAGAGAGGAAGGGATATTCTAGCCAAAGAAAATATCTAATTGCTGTGTCTAATGTCACCCATGTTCACCCCTTTATATAGGGGAAGGGAGGTGTTTCCTCCCCTTTAGGTGTCCCATGTGGGACTAAATGGACAAGGAAAATAGGAAAAACTAGTGCTGCAGCCGGTTGGGCCCTTGGGGCAACCTAGGTGGGACACCCCAACCTCGGCCCAGCGCAGCAGCACAACAAGCGGCGGCCAGGCATAGACCGACGGGCTATCCACGCGGCCCATGAGCGCGCTCCCATGGTCAGCCGCTGTGACCAGGGTGGACCGGCCACCACCCGCGGCCCGCCTGGCGACGCGCGGCAGCATGCGGCCCGGGTGGGCCGAACTTGCTCTCCTGCGGCACGACATTGTCAGGTGGGCCAACCACCCACGCCCGCGGCCCGCCTCAAAGTGGAAGCAGCATCTGCAATCTTCCCCCGTGCAGCGGCAACTATCTGCCTCCCACGTGGGCTATTTTCTTGCCTTTTTCTTGTAGATTCCTCGTAGGCTTATTTCCCTCACGTTTTTGGCCTAATGAGAAAGATACTTTTATAAATTTTAATTCAAATATTTATTTAATATGTATATTAATTCATAATTAACATATAATAAATTCATATTGAAATTCTCATTGATCTAAAACTCCTTTCAGTCCTTTCCTTCTTTCTTTCTCCGAACAACTTAGGATTTCTGGAACGATTCTGGTTTCTCTCTATTTTATGATTCCTTTTTACAGGTAGATCTCTAAGTGTTGTAATACCCTTAAGCATGCGTCCCTATGGTTCGGGAATGTCATAGACATGATCTCTATCAATGATCAACATCGGGACTGGGATGCCCATGTTGACCCCTATGCACTCCACGAGTCACCATCATGTCGAACCTTAAACAATGTGTCATATTCCTTTTGTCTCTGCGATACTTGCATTGTCCGAGATTTTATCATTGACATCATCATGTCGGGTTCAATCTCGTTACCAACAAATTCTACTTTACTCATACCGATAAGTGATATCCTCATGACCTAGTCACATGTTGCTCAACATTAATATATAACTTATCCGAGTGGGCCTAGAGTATCGTCCACCACGCAGATGTACAAATCCCGCTCTTGACACATATGCCTAAACCTGCCCTCTAAGTACTTGTTCACACCTTTATGATCACCGTGCTACTAAGTGACGTTTGATGCTTTCAAGGCACTCTCGGGTAACAATGATTAAATACGGTCTCACAGTCTAAGGAACAAGTCACTATGTTTCTGCCGATTGCAACTATGACTTTGTGATATGATCGTGTTGCAATAATTATCTGTGGGAACTATCCACCATCTCATTCTCCAATAAGGTGGCTCCATTTTCAATAAGTGTTGAAGCACCAACGTGATCAGGAAACCTTGACCATCCATTGACCAATGAACTAGTTAAATAGAGGCTACTAGGGACTTGGGTTTGTTTACATATCATACCTGTTATCAATATTTCCACTTGATACAATTATAGCATGATATAAAACTATTATGAACTAATGAAATATGATAATAAAATCCTTTATTATTTGCCTCTAGGGCACATTTCCTTCATAAAAGGCCTAACCGATATCTCCCTTTGGGTCTCTATGGTTTGCAATATCTTCACGAGTAGATTCTAACAGCGGCAGATCGATATTTACTCCCTGAATTTCTACTAGTGGTGTCTTCCAAAAGGATTCTATCAGGTTGGTGATTCGGGCCAACAAGGACAACCGAAGCGTGTGTGTTTTGCGTGCATTTGTATCTTTACCTTGCATTTGAGTTGATTTCATCATGTTCATCGGGTTTTCCCCTCACTCTCGCCTCAAATCCGTGAAGATTGGGCCACCCAAGGGTAAATACACCAAGGGACCCCTATCAACTTCCATATAACTTCAATATCTTGATTGCATACCTTGTTCTCGATTGCTCGCGGGGATTAAGGACATTCGTTATCAGGCTGATCATGCATCTACAAGATTAGTAACCTCCAGGAGATTGGTTTAGCGATTGCATTGGCATAACATTGTTGCATGTTGTAAATAGATCTCGTTGACAGACCGGCACCTTTCCTCTATCACGCATCCTGCAAACTGCTGTTGTGGCGGCATCGACGTACCGCTTCCTCTGCCACCTCATGTGCAGTGGTATCGCCTGTCCCGCACCACGGCTGCGACGGAATCACACGCCACCTGCTGGACCACCTCCTCCATTGCTTGCTAGGCCACCTTGCCTTGATGATCGAAGTCTTGTGCATCGCAATGGCGGCCTAGCTCTAGCGCCTGCACCTCCCGTTTTCTTAGCTTGAGGCGAGGCATGGCTCGTGAGCTTAGTTTAGCTTGGCTTCGTGCCTTGGTGACCTCCGATGCCGGCAGCTATTATTTATAGCCTATGGCATGAGTGGACCCATCCAGTTTTTATCTATGGGCCGATCTATTCATAAAAACTGACCATTTATGTGTCCAATTTAGATCGTGCCTCTCGAGATTTCCTAACTACCTCACCGGCTGTCTAAGCCGCATCGCTCCCTTGCCTGAGAACAAACCAAATTCATTCAACACGCAAATTAGAGTGGTCCGACCAAAGTTGCTATGATTATCTCAATTGAATGCTCACATCGTGTAGAGAGGGTACATAGACATGTTCTTACTACTATCCCTCCGGTGCTCGGCATTGTGTCATGGCCTTTCATACACAGTCTGGGCGTGTTCCGCTTACGCAACAAGACCCATGTATCTCTCTCACTAGATCCTCCTCGAAACATGCATTACGCCCATCTTTATAAATAAAGCAACGAACACCCAGAGTACACGCAAGTCACCGACGCCTAGGCATCAAAATAAAGAAAACTGACTCCACTGGGGCAACAAAACATCAAGCCTAAGGAAAAGAACAAAAAGACAGAAGGGGAAGCTGGCGGGGCGCTCCCCAATGAGGTCGCGGATGCACTAGCAAGTGCCGCGAAGCGCTGCATTGACGCCCTGAGAGCCTGCAAGATGTCGTCCATGCTCTCCCGGTCCCGCTGCCTACACAAGGGGTACCACTTATGTAGGTAGGCAAGCAAAGAAAACACAAAGTCAAACGCACGCCGAGGAAAGATCCACTCTATCACCATCTTATTCCGAATGTTCCATAAAGTCCATGTAATGGCCACAAACACCAACCAGAACAGGTGGCGCCTTCTACCGGTATGGTTTGCCTCAGTTTCTAGGAACTCGCCGAGGTCTTGGGCCTACGAAGCAGGCCCTAGAGCTTCTCGGATAAAGTTCCACAAAAACAGAGCGACAGGGCATGTGATCATAATGTGGATGCATGTTTCCGGCGTCCCACATAACGAACACAACCCATTGCCAGGACCATTGCGTTTTGGCACCTCTACCCCCGAAGGAAGACGATCCCATAACAGCTGCCACATGAAGATACGCAAGCTCAGGGATAGGGGAGACTTCCAAAGGTGCGATGTCCAAGGTAACTCTAGGCCCTGAAAAAGGGTCCTATAAACCGAACTAACTGAAAAGGCTCTTGAGGGAGACTGGCCCCATGTTACCTTGTCCCTCTCCTCTGAGAGGGATGAGGGTAAGGAGCCTCGCAGACTCAGGAAGTCAGCCGCCTCGGCATCATTGAAGGACCTCCGAAACGGGATGTTCAAGTGGCCTCCATGGGATGCCTCGGTGACCAACATCATGGGAGCTGCGTAGATGGCAAATAGTGTAGGAAATTCTTGGTAGAGGGAGACCCCTTGTAACCAGGGCTCCAGCCAAAACAAGAATTCCTAACCATTTCCCACCATGAAGATAGAGCCCCTACGGATGAGGTGCTTAATGTCTTGGATGGCACACCAGAACTAGGACCCCTCCCGGTGTTCGCACGCCATCAGGGGCAGCCCTGAAGGTACTTTGCCTTAATGAGTTGGAGACAAATGCCTCCATCATCCTAGAGGATCCGCCAGACCCATTTTAGTAAAAGGCTACACTAAAGAAGCGAGTCAAGGACCCCTAAAACCCCAAGGATCTTGGGGGTACAAATATCCGCCTACTTCACCATATGATACTTCTGGTGCCCATCTTTGCCAGCCTAGAAGAACCTAGACATCTCTTTCGAAAAGTCTACATGGGTTCCCTCAGGGAGAAGATAAAGGCCCATATGATACATGGTGATGTTGGACAAGCAGGAGTTAATCAGGATCATTTTGCTTCCCTTGGATGTGAGACGCACAGGCCACTGTTTGGCTTTGGTCCGAACCTTCACAACCAAGGGGGCGAGATCCCTGATTAGCACCCGAGAGTCGCGCATGGGCATCCCCAAGTAGGTGATGGGTAAATCCGCCAACCAGTAGTTGAAGCGATCCACGATGCATTTCTTCTCATCCTCGAGGAAGCCTAGGATCATGACCTTACTCTTGTCGAAGTTAATTTTGAGGCCTGACAAGGATTCAAAGCAAAGAAGCAGGAACTTGAGGTTAATGATGTCAAGCTCCGACCCCTGCACCATGATCATCGTATCATCCCCATATTGGAGGTGGGTGATTCCACCTCCAGGGATAATATGTCGTACCACACCTGAGATGTGGCCAGCGATCTTTGATTTTTCCAAGATCTCTGTTAGGGCATCCGCCACAGAATTAAAGAGAAGGGAAGAGATCGGTTCCCCTTATCTAACTCCACAGGAGGGTCGAAAGTATGGACCCACTTCCCTATTTACATTAATTGATGTGCTACCACTCATGAAAAATTGCATAATCCAAGAGATCACCCTATCATCAAGCCCTCGGTGTTCGAGAACTTGTCTAAGGAATGCCCAATCCAATTTATCATAAGCCTTCTGGAAGACTAACTTGAGGAAGATACTTTTTTGATGGCGTACCTTCACCTCATGAATGATGTCATGCAGTGCGAGTACACCATCATGGATCAGGCGTCCCTTCAAGAGGTACACGGGGCCATAAACAATAATCACCTTCCATTTGGGGAGAGATTGCTTATGGGTGAGAGCCAAGCTCACAAAGAAATCCTCATGATCCATATCCTCAACCTCAAAGGTATCATCCTTAACACCCAGGAGAATGCCCCCCCGAGTGGCCATTTGCCGGTTGCTAGGTCCAGACAAACTTGTGTCTAGATAGGCCCTCCAGCTCTACCATTGAGAAATCATGTCAGACCGTCTCCTAAAGGCCCACAATATCCACATATCCTTGGCGTAAGTATTCTTTGATCTGACAGCCTCGACTATCCTGGCCGAACCCCTAGATGTTCCAAATGAATGCCCGGAATGCTCGGAGGATATTCATATGGATAATCACTCGAGCATAGAACCCTTACTAGGGGCTGAGCGGTCGTGACCTGACGGGGTAGGGCGAGACGGGGCCTTAGGGGGTCTCCCGCGAGGTCTCCCTAGAAGAGGAGTTCCCACCGGGGGACCACCACTATTAGGCTAGAGTGCTGGAGCTGTGCTGGACCCGGGGTCAGCTGACCTAGGTCCTGCCAGCATGCGGGCCCGTTCCCGCTCCTGTGCATCACATGCACGGGCTGCGGCGATCTGGACCTCGTACACCTATCTAGCCTTGATTGCCGCAATCTGCTCAACGCGAGGCCCCTTCTCTCCTCGAAAGATAATGGCGCTGTCTAAAGCGACCGCACCCAGATTGTAACATCCCAACATTAGAGCTTAGAAATAAGATGAACACAGATGTGTGCATTGCATTCATGCATAGAAAATCTGAATAATTTTCGCGCTTTTGAACAAAACTTGTCAAAGTGATTGAAGCTTCTCTCAACTTGATGGAATTGAAGTAGATCATCAATTTGACTGCGATAAGTTTCAATATGACCTTTGCTAAAACCTTATTTTGGGTAAGGGAGATTTGATCTAAGGGTAGATCAAATGTAATTAAGGTTAAACCCTAATACATTATTTAATAGTTAATATTTGATTCTTAATTAATAGGAGTGTAACAACTAAATCTTGATCTATCGTAATCTCATCTACTTATACCATGAGTATCATGGTAATACCTAACCTTAACTATTTAGTGAGTTTGAGTAGGAAATAAACCAAGTCAAGATCATTCACCATACATCTTTCTTTCCATATCAATCTTTATCATCTCTAATGAACCCTATCTTAATATATGTTGTTCATCAATGTTGAGTAATCAACTATTGATTCACAAATTCTTAAACTATCAATTCTTGATCTATCAACTCTTGTCCTTATCATAGCATCCACTCTAAAACCTTTAGAGAAAGAAGTAAGAAGAGATAGGTGGTAATGCTAGATTTAAATATCATCTATAGGATGGAAGTGTTGGAAGAGAATTAAATCAATAGGATTATTGATGGAGTGAACTCACTCCTGAATGGATAGAAGAGTTATTTGAAATAAAGATATATGTGGTAACAAAGAGGATTACAAGGATGAATATTGAAGATAGTTACCAAGGAGTAATCCCATTGGATTAAGTAGGTATAGTAAATGAATATCATCTCTTAATCCAATAGAGATACTAAGAAGATAATTTCAATACAACTGTAATGTTGTACTAATGAAACTTTGGTTAGCCAACTGGAAACCTAAACTATAAAGGATCAAAGGATTATAATGATCATGCTTTACTCACCAAGATTGAATGCTTATATCATGTATAAGTGACATTTGTGGATAGAACATGATTAAACCCTAGTATAGATATATTATCCTAGATTAGTCATGACAAGTCACATTAATATAATGTGAGGTTGGAATGTTAGATACTGGAGTTAAGTAGAGACAAGATAGTATGATTAAGATGATGTTAGAGCAACATTGGATTAAAGAAGTAGTATTTTCCTCTTTGGAAATACTAAGCACTTGGGGTGAAGTAGGATTTGATGTATACATCTATTGAAGTGATATTAGAGAAGGATGATAAGGGAAGAGCATGAATGGAAGTAACTGTAAACATTTGTTAGATTGGAGGTTATCAACAATAGAGTAGTTGATATAACCAAGTATGGATATAAGAAGATTATGAAAGCTTTAGTGTCAAGCCCATTGGATTTATCAATGGGTTTAGAAGAATAAAACGTGGATACGAATATTCTTGTGAAGTAAAACTCATCATGTTAACACATGATGATGGATATAAAGTAGAATATCTAAAGGAATTCCTTAATTAGAAGTCTAGAATTATTGAAGTATGGAAGATAGGAATTATGGATAAAACACTAAACCCTAAATCTTTAACCAAACATAAAATCCATTTCATCTAATTGATATATCATCTTGTCTCCACAATGGTTTATAGGAATATTTTCCTATAGCAAATCACTTAAGCACATCTTTGTCATTTTCAACTATCATGATCACATGTGCTTAGGACCTATCTTAATTAATTCCTTCTCATAAGATAGCCTAAAGAACAACTCTACTATTTTATCATGGATGGTGATACCATTCATGAAAACAAACATGAGGACAATGTGACTTAACCATTAATTTTTATCCATATTTATAAAAGAATCCGAGTATATTAAATCTCCTAAAAACTCATGATGAGTACTTATAATTTCAAACCCTAACTCCTATATTAGTTATAATAAAATATATATACCTTGTTATTCCCTAGATTCATGGGAGTAATATTAACCATGTTAAATCTTTAGGATATTATACATCAAATAATAATAAAGGATCACCATATAAAAATTTCCTTAATATTATGAGTTAATGAGAATCAAATCTCATGAGTTAATAGCAATGCATTATATAATAAGTTTATGGATATTAGCTCAATTAAATGCATACCAAAATCCCTTACAAATAATAATAGGAAAATTATATATATAAAGAAAATAAAGTAACTATAGCACTCTATAATAAAAACTCACAAAATTATTTTAAATACCATTTATCATTGCTGCAAGTATTAGCAAAGGAATTCCATAAAGATAAGTCAAAATTATTGCTCAAATAAAAAGGTTAGAAAAGAAAACAGATAATAGAAATTGAATAAGAAAAACAAACAGAAAGAAAAAAATAATAGAGGAATCAGATCTGGCCCACGGCCCATTACCTCTCTCTCTTATCCATTACCCACGAGCAACCACAGCAACCCAACCTAAGCCCAGTAGCAGCCCAACAACTAGCCTAACTTGTATTTTTCTCTGGCTGACTATTGGGCTGTGGAGGGACTGCGGAGCGAATCAGAAGAATGCCAGGGCTTTTTCCGCAAAATGCCGTCGTCGTCTTCCTCGTCGACTAGAAGCATCTTGTTGGCGAGTGCTCCGCCGTACGCCGCCATTGCTCCATGATTCGTGCAGACGCCGACATCACCCTGGAAGATAAGAATGCCACCACAATGCTCAGTCTCGTCCTTATCCTCTCTCACTCGCCACTCTCTTCCTCTTTGTCTTCTCTTGGGGTCGAAACCCTAGCTTCGAGTTACCACCATTCTAAGCTCCGCCGTGCTCCGTTGATCAAGCACACGGCTTCGCCGTGTTCCCCTGAGTCTCCTTGCCAAAGGAATTGAAGTGGGGCATCTCGAGTCGATTTGGCTATCTTGTCTTCCCGAAGTCCGGCCGCCGTCATCCATCTCGATTCCGGCTACCCCAAGTCTTCTAAAGCCCATCAACGACATGCTAGTGAGCTTGTGGTGCTCTGTCACCCCTTCATTGCCTTCCTCTCTTCCTCCATCGCGTCCGCGTCGTGCACCTCTGTGCGCCTCCGCAGATGCTCGTCGGAGCTAGTGCTCCGGTGACCAAATACGGGCGGCACGACCACCAATCGAATCGCCTTGATCTCCAGCGTCTGAATCTCCTAACACCGCAAGCGCGCGTGCGTCTTGTCGCCGGATTCGAGCACCGCCTATAGAATCCCCATTGTCGACGTAAGCATGACATCATGCTCTCGTCAGCCTAGCCCAGTCAGTTGGTTTGACCTAGTCTTGCACGCTTGGCAGATGACGTGGTCACTGGCCCACTGGTCAGTGACCTTGGGTAGGTTTAGCTTAGGTACAAAACAACTTTTCTATTTAGGAACTAGATAAGACATTATAATATCAAATATAAATATTTCATGAAATGTAATAAAATAATTAAATCTTGTTTAATTAATAACTTTTGTTTTATAATTCAGAAAAATATGTGTAATATATGAAAATGTTTAGAAAAATAAAATCTACAACTTAAAACTATTATCAAACATTCTTATGTTAATAATTTATATAATTATTATTTAATAAAGATTTTATAAGTAATAAAACTTTGATAATTCATATTTTAATAATGGTAAATGTTAAAAATATAAATAAAATACCAAAAATCTCAGAAAAATAAGAATTATAATTTAAAATTATAATCATGCATTATCATTTCACTTAATTAAATATTTATTATTTATTAAGTATTTACAAAGTAATAAATCTTATAAAAATCATATCTTATTATGTATAAGTCATAAAAATAAATGTAATATACCAAAATGATCACAAAAATAATACCTACATGTTAAAAATGTAATATCCTACTTTTGAGGTGAATAAAAATTTAAACACTTCAATAACTTGAATTTAAACCTATTTCCTTAGTTAATAATTCATATAAGGGTAAATAAAAATTGCTAATATTCTAAAATTAACCAATTAAAGTCTAATAAGTAATACTAGTCTTAAATATTGATATTATGAAGTCAAAATGGTTTAACACACTTTAAAAACAATTTTATTGAATTATCCGTCAACCATAAGTGTAGATTATTTTATAAAAGGATCCTTATCCAATCTAAAATCTCCAAGAATAATTGGTAGTAAAATAAAACCTATTCCTTTACTTTAAACCACAAGTTTATCAACATACCAAAACACTATAGTTAAATCATAAGCAATTAAGTAACCTTACTCCATTGTTTACAAATTATAACCACTCATCTATAAAAAGATAAAAGTCTCTATTCCATTATAAAATTAAGAAACCACTACTCAAATAGAAGTAATATCTTTCTTAAATAACTTTAAAGAAACATTATGAAGTGAACAAAGTATAAGTATAATAAGCATTACACCTAAAGTCCATCTATGTTTTAAAGTTAACTTTAGTCTACAAGACTTTAAGTATAATGCTAAAAACTTTATTATATGCATTATAGTTAACTTTGGTCTGTTATAATTAAGTTATAAAGCATCTCAATTCCGAACTGTTCAAGCACAAACAACATCGATCACATTTGATTAAACCACAAAGATTGTTTAAACCTTAATAAAGAAATCTTTTCTTCAAAAGTTATTCGTTTTGCCACTTCAAACAATAAATGACAATTAATAATAATCACATTACATTATGCTTTACTTATATACTTAAAATTGTTAACACTTAAGTTACTTATAAATGCCATTACTTGTAGGGTAAAATTTGAAGATAAACAATTATTATATAAGTAGTCTTTGAGTAGCATTCCACACGTATGTTCCCAATTGTTGTATGATGTTCTAAATACATGTTGTTCACACACACTCACAAGCCTTAATAGAAAGCGAGTGTGAAACTTTATCTAAAAAGACAACACATTCCAAAGAAACCAATCCCAGTATTCAAACCCTAGAACAACGTTATCCCCGGGATTCGTGTTTATAAAGTGCATTACATTACTTATGCATAAGAGCATCTTGCTTCTTTAAACATTAGTCCTTACCGGACCAATAATGCCGATTTCAGATATTGAATCTTATATTGTCTTGAAGAGCGTGAGTGCATAATCTTGCAATCACAAAAGGCAAGTTCACACTTGCTCATGTCCTTTGATTATTTTCTGTAAAGTATTTTGAAAATCCAATGTTGTCATCACCTGCATTTCAAAAAGGTCAGAAAACACTATTTTCATAATAATATGATTATAGGTTATTTACCATGAGGTAATAACCTACTATAAGAGTTCCGGTGGTAAATGAACATATTATCTAGGACTTAACAACCAATGTCGCCAGTGATTCTTGCGCCGTATATTACACGTTGAACATGATATTTGGAATGGGACGGAGAAGTCAGTTGTATCTTTTCCCTCTCGCATGGAGCCGGATGTGCGGGTTGTGGCTGTTATCTCCGTAGCATGCATTTATTGGTAATTCGTAGGAGATATGGAACATATGGGTGGGAGCCCTCAACGTCCCACGATAGTTCCGGCATCTGAACGGTCTGTACTGCCAATTTCCATAATTCAATAGGTGGGCTAGCGTACACCAAGGAGACATGCGGGGTCATGGAGAAGGCTTGGGTCTTAGTTTGGGCCTCACACCAAGGAAGTGTGAATGGGTTCGCGGCCTGGATGTGCAACAAAGCTAAGATCTCTCATGGGTAAAGTAACACACCTCTGTAGAGTGTAAGAACTGTAACTTGTTACTCCCTGTTCCGGGAAGGAGCTGCGAACACGGCGGGAAAGGAACTCCATGAAAGTTCTGGTAAACCCGTGAAGGCTGACGGACATAGCTTTTCAGAATAAAAGCAACCTTTGAAGAAATGTTTACAAAAACTTGCATTGCCGACGACCTACGGTCTATGGCTGTAGATATAGTGCATCAAACACTCCTTTTCTAGTGAACTTGCTGAGTATGCTCGTACTCAACGTATCTTCTTAACTCTTGCTAGATTCTGAAGCCGTCTACATCAAGTTATGCTCCAGGAATCATCATCAAAAGCTAAAGCACTTCAATGAAGTCGAGAAAGTCAACATATACATCAACTCAAGTGAAGACGAAGTTACTGATTAGATAGGAATATAATCTCTAGCCATAGAACCTATTTCTATAGTGTATTGCGATAGCAGCAATGCCAGACCATTAGTTAAATGCTAGTCTTACTAGTATGATAGTTTTTGAGCTATTTATTTCTGATTCTTCTTTGTAAGAAGTTTCTTTCTCTCTCTTTAACATAGAGTGTTCTCTGGATCTTGTGTAAAGCGTTGAGTGGTAACCTATAGTCATGTCTTGGACCTGCTGTGTTTCTGTTTTACCACTTTGAGGTATGTAATACTAGTGAACAGTGTTTCATTGGTGTTATGTCAACGACTATAGTGTACTACATCATGAAGTGGTACGCTGGGTCACCGCACAGATGCTCGAGGGAAACCTCCTCCAAGACTAAGAACCTAGAACCTGAAGGCAAGAGAGAGCCAACAAAAGGACGGGAAGGGGCGGGGGAGGACCTGCAAACTCGTCACGGGTTGTCACCTGCACGGTCGCCCTCTCAGCGATGGTTGTCTCTGGGCCTGTCCCCCCGGTCCTGGCGCCGGCGATGCACAAGCTGTGGTGGGACGGAGGGGGGGCTCCTGGCATGGCCCCGGGTGTGGCGGGCCTTGGTGCCAGCCACGGGTGGGGTGGTGATAACCATGGAACCCCTCCCCCGGCGTCGAGAAGGGGAACACGTTAAGCCCCACACTCCCTGAAGTATTCGCAGTCGAGGACGAAGGATGGAGAAGAAGTAGAGGTACCTCCTCCGGCTTGGGCTGAGGTGAGCCAAGGAACAACTTGGGCTTGTCGAGGTTGGAACCGTACTACGCGATGTCGATGTCGAGGGGCTCCTGCTGGATGGGACTAGCACAGCGCGTGGCATCCACCAGCACCAGCTTGGCGGGCGCACTCCGAGAGAGAGGCAGCTGGTCCGGGAAGAAGGGGCTCATGGCTATCGCGTCATGGCCTGCGGGTGGGACGTGCCTCCCGCCGAGCCTTAAGGGGCCTGCTAGGGAGGGGGTCCGGCCTCCTGACGGCCCAGTTACTTGTCCGCATCCGAAGACTCATCCTCTGAAGAGGCCTCCTCCGAGCCCCTCCGCTCCGTGCCGAGGTCATCGGCCTGGGGAGGAAAGGGGGAACCGGTCCCCGAGGGGTCAGGAGAGTCGTCGAGCTCCATCAGGAGGTCTTTGCCAGTGCGGTCGAAGAAGAAGCAAGGAATAGTCACGGGGAAGATGGCGGGGTTTGGGCAGAGGATACAAAGACGGATTGCCCCGTGGCCCAAGAGAGAGAGAGAGAGTCGACCTCCAGGAACTTGCCCACCGTCTGGGAGATGAATGCGACAATCCCCTCTCACCTTGCCTTGGCAGGGACTCCAAGCAGGAAAATCGAGACGTCAAAGAGCATAGCAGTACCCCCCTGATTCGCGGAGGAGGGCCTGATTAAAACCTTCAGCTGGTGGATCAATAGGTTGAAGGAGGCTCCGAAGGCGCACATGCGCAGCATGGCCACTGAGGGGAACGACACCGCAAATTAAGTGGTCGATCCTCTCCACACCGGCCACTCGTGTCCTAGGAGAACCTCGCATAGCTCCTGGTGGATCAGCTCCTCCCTCACCTCGACCTACAGTGGGTGCTCCTGCTCGAGAACCTTCACCGTTACCAGGGTCTCCGGGACCGTCATCTGGACACCCCCCATGGCGAGGTAGTCAAATCCCCGTTGACCCCATGACCGTAGTACTCGAGGCACTCGTGGGGGGCAAGGGGGAGGGCCAAAACAGATGGTTGCATGACATGTGTCTTCTTCTTTTGTACCCTTGGGGGGCGTGCTCCAGTTGACTCATGAATGGCCGATGCAGACGGAGTGGGGCGGGAGCCCTATCCATCGCGCCAGTTCGCCACATGGGACCGGTCCGACACCCCCTGGCAACCTGCAAGCCTCCGTGCGCGGCGGGAGCTTGCTGCCGGAGGGCCTCCTCTTGGTAGCTAGCCTCAAGAGAAGCACGACCTGGTCGCTGCTAGGTAGGGCCCACCTACCGCCGTTGCTTGAGAGGTGGAGAGCATGAAGGGCGACGGTGGTAGGGACCCCGGGGAGGCGGCAGAGAGCGTCGGGGAATGCGACGCTCCGACCCCTCCTGGATGCTTGTAGGATGGCGCTGAGGTTACCCCATCAGAGCTTCCTTGAACGAGCACGCCGGCAGCGAGCGCAGCAGAGACGACGACAAGATTATCGGCGGCTGGGGGAAGGTGGCAGCGGGACGGGATATGAAGCGCACGATGGAGGCGGGGCAGGGCAATGTATCTGAGGCGGCGGTGCCTGCCATGGGGTGAACCTGGGGGGCGCCACGGTGTGCCAGGCAGGTCACGGCCCAACAAGGGCCTTAGGGCCTCTAACAAGCCGGAGCCCATCTGAGGCCCGGCAGCCCCGAGTTAGGCAGCCCACCCGGGCAACAGATCCCCCTCCCTCATTCTCTGGATGTGTCTCCAGTGGGAGGCCGCACGAACCCCGGTGAGCCCCTCGACCACCATGGACCGGAACGGCCGCTTCTCCCCCTGCACGGGACTTGCCAGTGAAATGAAATCCACCAGCAATGACTAGTGAAGGGCGAAGAGACAACGCGGGGTGGCCACGCCGTGTTCTGGCACTGCCATGGTCCATGCCGTGGGCACCGGGGAGGGAGGCTCTGGCACCACTGCGGGATCCACATTCCCCTCCATGCTCTCATCCTCGACATCTCCCCATCGGCACCCCTACAGGTTTCCTAGTTCCTCTAACTCCGCTGGCGACAGGGGCGGCAACACCGGTTGTGGCGCCGTCATCAGCAAAGGGGACGCCTTGGGCTGCTCCAACATGCATGAAGGAGAGAGGTTAGGGCGTACCTAGCATCCGATGAGGACCTGATGAGCGGGGAAGAGGACGATGCTCCCCGCGCGGACGGCCTCGTCGTGCCACAGGGGATGGGCATCAATCACGACATCCCGCCCGTTGAGGAGGACCAGCGTACTATCTGCGCGGCGGACAAGAACAACCGCCGACTCCAGACCTTGGCGGTAGCCCGGGAACATAGAGGAAGCAGAGTCCCTCCACCGGAGAGGTGTTGGAGATATGCCCAAGAGGAAATAATAAAATGTTTATTATTATATCTTTGTGTTTATCAGAAATGTTTACATCCCATGATATAATTTTATTAATCAGAAACAGTAATACTTGTGTGTTTTGTAAACATAAAAAAAGTCCCTAGTAAAGCCTCTTGTTAAACTAGCTTGTTGATTAATACATGATCATGGTTTCCTAATCATGGACATTAGATGTTACTAATAACAAGATTATGTCATTAGGAGAATGATATGATGGACACACTCCTATAGTAAGCATAGCATAAGATCAAGTCATTTAGAAGTTCGTTTTATATAAGCTTTCAAGTACATAGTAACCTAATCCTTCAACCATGAGATCATGTTAATCACCATCAACGGATGAATGCTTTGATGACTTCAAACACCACTTCCATAACTGGGTGGTTATAAAGGTGGCATTATGTAACATCCCTAAAATCATGTTTCAAAACCCATGCATATCATCCATGCATCCATGATCATTTAGGGTTCCTTTTCAAAACCATTTCAAAATCAGGAGCATATGTTGCTCATTATTTTATGAAAGTATGCTCTAGCCTTAGTGCTACCTTTTAATGAGAAAAGTATTTATTTCATTCAGCAAGGTTTTGAGTTCAAACTTAAGTGCTTTCAAAAGCTTGGGCAAAGTTTTCAAAACAAAGTATGAAAATAAGACCAATTTTATGCTTATTATTTATATCTCTTAAGGCTTGGTTTTATTTTATTTTTCAAGTGTTCAAAGTGTGTTTGAGTAAACAGAAGTGTTTGACACACATTTGAGTACATAGTTCCCTGTACAAAATCGAGAGAAGGTTTGAAATCAAACTTGTTTGAATTGGAGTTTGAAAACCATTTCTAGAAAATCAAACAGGAAAAGAAAAGGAGTAAACAAAAGCAAACAGCCAAACTGGCCCAACCAGCCCAGCTCGACCCAATCCAGCCCAACTACCCCACCCGCGAAGCGTTTTCCTTTACCCGCAAACACACCCACAGAGTCGCTGACGCAGGGACCCCACCTCCTCTCTTTTTCTCTCGCTGACAACACGGCCTACGCAACGGTCATCGTCTCCACCCGGCGACGAGTTCCTCCCCCAAATCACTCGGCCGTTTCCTGATTGATTCGCGGCTCCAATTCCCGTTCAATGCTCGAGTAATTCATGCCCACGTCCTCGCCTACTTAAGCACCATGTCGCCCTCCTCCTTTCCCCCAAACCACACCCCACCGGAGCCACCAGGCTGCTCGGATTTCTCTCTGGACGCCCTCTGCTCCGACGAGTTCGTCGTCAAATTCCAGTAAGCCCCGCAGTCCCCTCTGCCTATGGTTCAGACTAGATGATTCTGCATCCTCATACACACCTACTGACACCCTCCGTTTGATCGCGCATGCTCTGTAGCCTCGGCAGCGTCATCGACTGAACTCCGCCACCGTCTGTTCAAACTCCGGCCACCATTCCCCGTAAGACCCAGCTTCCCCTCTCCCTCTGTTTGGCGTGTGATCCCCAGCATCCTAGGCATCTAACGGCACCCTTTTCTCGTCTTAGCGTGGCCCAGAACATCGACTTCGTCACCAACAGAGAACACCTTCGCCAGGGACTTCACCGCTGACTGAGCACGCCGCCGCTAGCGCCGCCCGTTTAGGGTTAGTAGTTTTAGGCCGTTCGATTTAGATCCAGTGGATGCGATAGATCCACTTAAACGAAGAGGTGCGATTAGATCTGAGCCGTCAGATGTTAAGTTGATCTGACTGTGCGCGAGCGCGATCCAGCGCGAAGCGGTACCAGCCAACCAGAGACTGCCGCGTGGCACGAGTTTTGTTTTAAAAAGTTTGAATTAGATCTATTAGATGTTAAACTTGTTTAATTCATAACTTTTGAATCCCACGTCCAAATTTGAAAAATTTTATACAATGGAATTAGGAGAGAAAATCCTTTCCATATATGCAATGTGTTTAATGTTTTGCCTCTATTAAAATGGTTGTTTTTACAGAAACATGTGTAGGCTTATTTTGTGTATAATAATTATTTAAAAAATGTTTTATTGTTCAAATAAAGTTTATTTGGCAAGTTTTGATCTTGTTTATGATTCAGTACTGTGCACTTGTCTTGTTTGGTGTAGAAAATCATCACATGGCATTATGCATGCATCCATATATTTTTGCTTGTATTTATTATGTATGTGATTTTGGTGCTATCATTTTATGTGTAGATTTTGGTGCAAATAGTGATTGTGATTGTGAGGATTGTTGCTACTCCCCAAGCTACCGAGGCAAGTGGTACTTCATGATTTTCATTCCTATGTTTTCAACTTTGCATTAGAAATATTTTGCTAGACTTGCATGAATATTTTGATCTATATGCTATGCTTGGGAAGTCCTAGTAGTTGTATAATTGCTAGAAAGTTTCTAAGTTAAGATTCTTATCAATGCCATGCTTAGCCTAGCTAGTAGAAACCAAGGGTGGTTATATATTCATGCTATGAGAAAATATTTCTAAGTCTTTGGACTTGTGTTTTGTTAATAAAACAACTAAGTGAAAGAAACACCTGGGTGGAACGGAAAGAATGGTTTGTGTTGAGTGGTTACACAAGGCCCATTTCTATGGTTACCTTGTGTATCTCACTTGTGGAAAGCCACCCAGGAACAAAGGGATTTGAGATTCCATATGTTAAGAAGCTTCTAGTGTAGCCACATGGCAATATGGGCTCTGCCTGGATCACATAGGTTGCAATAACTTAGCCATTTGGACAGTTGGTGGTAGTGGGATGATAGGTTGGAACGCGTCCATTTGTTCTAAGGGAAGGCTTCTGAAATGTCCTGTCTTGGTGAAAATCAAGTCTTGTGGGGAAAGTGGACAACCTCTGCAGATGGAAGAATCTATGTACTTAGCCATGTCCCTGGTAAAGGATAATTTGAGCATCAAGACATGGAAGCTATCAAGAATCTCCTCATCCCAATTTCTAAGTAAAAACTTGGGGTTGAACAAGGGTGAAGGTTCACCAATTTCTATTGGTGGTTCCTTGGGAAAGTTTTTGTCAAAGAAAAACTTAGTGTTTTCAACTAATAGGCAAAATCTATTTTGAGAAAAGCAAGCCTAAGCTACATTTAGCCAAATGCATATAGTACCTAGCTACCAATATTATTCTAAGGTATCACTTGCCAATACTATTCCAATGTATTGACCCACTGTGGCTGTAACTTATGATGCTGTAGGTTATTCTGATGGTGATTAGGGGTTCTGAGTCTACACTCAACATGCTTGCCTATGGCACATGAAGATGAAGACTTATTTATCTTATTACATATTTAAACTCTTGTACTAGGCCTGTGGCCATGGAGTTGTAAAAGACTATGTTTGTCTCTGGAATCACTTGCAATAATGACCTTTGTTTCTGTGTACTTCATCTTAAACTGTGGATGCTAGCATTGATCCAGGGACTAGCATTGAAATCACAGGGATCCTTTTCCTTTATAAAGGAGGGATATTACACATTATGATGAGGACATCCCATCTATTGATACAACCGTTGTACCTACAACTACACTCATACAAGGACCTATCACTCGAGCTCGTGCCAAGCAACTTAATTATCAAGTACTTTTGTTTCTTGGAATTATTCCTCATATACATGAGAATATGATGCTGCCTAAATCAGATATGTTTGTTACTCTTAGGAATGATGGACCTAGCAAGGACAAGAAGGACAAGTATTGGAGCATGATCATGCATGGAGATGGCAGTAAGCATGTGAGGATTGAAGAGGACGCCACGAGTGGAGATTTCAGAACTTTGAAGACACCATAATGAAGAATGAAGGCTTGGACGAAATATTCAAGATTAATACTTCACAAATTCGTCCATAGCTTAATATGGTGTTGCGCCACCTTTATTTTAGGCCAGGCCCATATTACTTTTGGAGGATTTTTAATAGCCACTTTTTAGAGTCCGTATTTGAGGAGAAAAGGACTTCTAGGGTTGGATTCGGCCACCACCTCTTTGGCTGGCCGAAACCACACCTTTTCCTCCATAAATACTCCCCATAGCCGTCACTTTAGACTCGAATTTTGTTTTTGACATAAAGTTAGCCATCATAGCAACTTCGCCAAGGCTCGAGCGACACAGAGGCCTCTTCTACTTCGCACCTATATAGGATCCTACCTTTTCAATAAAGCTTTCATCTTAATCTGCAGTATCTTGATTGCAATATTAGCTCTTACTTATTCTTGATTTCAGGTAGGAATTAAGACCCTCGCTGGTCAGGTTGATCGTGTTTCCGCTAGATCGGTAACCTTCAGGAGATTATCCTAGTGATTGCATTGGCGCTCATGCTTACACGTGTAGGTCGATCGTTAAGCCCGAACTCCACCAAATCGACTATCACCATCTCATCGAAAGATCGAACACCTTTGCCCTATCAAATTAGGTATTCTGAAAGTATGTGTTGAGGAACATGGATCAAGAGCGGGATTTGTCCATCCATATGACAATTAGATATACTAATTGTTGCAAGTGACTGGTAGATTCCTCTAGTAGTTAGTTTTCTGTTTCTAGTTGCAAGTCGAGTTTGCCATCTATTTCCGCTGCCACAGTCAGATCCGATCCAAAGCATAGAGTCCTGGTAGATTACTCCTTGCCAATTCGGATTCAGAAAAAAAATTATTAGAGTCCTATTCAGCCGTGGCACAAAAAATCTCTATTTTCCTGTCGCGACACGTTCTGCCGAAGAAGTCCTGCCGCGGCATGTTCTCTGCCGCGCGCTGCCGCTCCTGCCACGGCATAGATCGCTGCTGATTTTCTGCCGCGCGTTGCCGCGACACGTTTTCATCTTGTTTTTCTGCCGCGACAACTTCCACCACTACTTTTGATCATTGTTTTCTTACAAACTTTAGCCACAGCCATTCACTCATAGGTGTTAGGAACTTGCCCATTGAGACTAGTTTCCGCTCCTCTAGGCTACTCATAAGTTGTGGTGCTGTGTTTATAATTTGGCCATGATCAAAGTGTGATTCATAGTATATCAAAAAAATAATATAGCAAAAGAAAAAGCAAAAAGAAAAAGGATCATATATAAAAAGAGAAGTGAATTGTGCAAGAGGCCTAGTGTTTTCTTTGTGCACCGGTAGATTGAGCAATCTTGTGCCTGTGACATTGAGCCTTGCTAGTGTCTCTCCAGCATAGTGCAACACCCTTCATAGTTGCATTGCCACGTTTATCTCCATGTGTGTGTTTATTGGCTTTTTTATGACTAGCACTAGGACTTGTTTGCAGTGTAGATAGGATTCCGTACCTACAGCTCCACCATAAATAACCTATGAGCCCTGTGATCGTTCTCTCTGGCCTTGGTATTCACTTCATCACATCAGTGCATCAGTCTTGATCTCGTTTTGGTTACACATCTCTATTCACTTTGCAACGGTAAGATCTACTTTCTTGTAAGTTGTGAGTGAGTTGAGTGTTACACCAAACAGATTTTGTTTTATTCACTAATCTACTAATCATGTCTATTAGTGCTTATGATCTTGTAGCACAAAAAAAGAAGCATGATGAGATTGTCAACTGACGGAATATGAAGCATTGAGGTCCCATTTGACACTTGTGTTCAACAACACAACGGATGCCATTGACAAGAGTATTCAGGACGTGCAAGTGACTTTGGAAGCAAACTTTTAGGACATGGATACCATCAAGACACAAGTGACAGATATCAATACCAATGTCATAGCTTTGCAGCATTCTATAGAGGCTTTGACACTTGCAGTTGAGCAACGACAGCAACAACCAGTGGAAGAAGAGGTAGATGATGATGCCGATGGGAGTGTTGCTGGTGCTGCTCCGCCACTATGTAGGGGACGGCCCCATGCCCTTGCGCCTGCACCTCTACATGGTCGTGGTTTTGCTCCTGTTGGTTGTGCTCAGCGTATACTTAACCAGCCAGTTGATGATGGATTGGGAAAGCCCAAATTCTCAATTCCCAAGTTTGATGGCTCCATTCATCCTGAAGATTACCTCACATGAGAGTTGAAGATAGAGAAGCTCTAGAACCTGTATGAGTACACAGAAGAAAAGAAAGTGAAGCTTACAGCGTCATAATTTGATGGTTATGCTTTGCGTTGGTGGGATGCACTTGTTCAGCATAGAAGGGATGACAATGACCTTCCGGTGATGAATTGGCGAGAGATGAAGCGTATCATGAAGGAACGCTTTGTACCCACCAATTACTTAATCTTAGTTTTTTACAAGTTGACACAGTTGAAGCAAGGGAACATGATAGTTGATGAGTACTACATGGAGATATAGATGCTTATGCAACGTGCTAGAATCCGAGAGTCACATGAGATGACCATGCAACGATTTCTCAACAATCTATGGTTGCTAATCAAGAGCATAGTACGTCATCACAAATATGAGAACATGAACGAGATTTTGCATCATGCTAGAGAGGCCGAGTCTCAGCTCGCGGAGGAGGCCAAGGCACATACTCGTTTTCTAGCTTCTAGTCGTTTTCCCAGGGCCACGCCACAACCTATGGCGTCCCCTGCAGCGACCAACAACTCTACTCCATCAGCAACGAAGCATGTCCCCGCGCCCTCTTTTGGTTCCAATGCTAAGCAACCCGCTGATCCTGCTACTAGTTCGGGTTCTAACATGTCAACTGCGCGTACTCGCGATGTGGATTGTCACACTTGCGGAGGGAGAGGTCACTACAAGACAGATTATCCAAACCGCAAGGTGATGTTTGTTAATGATCAAGGAGAGTATGAGAGTGGAGATGATGTTGATCCTCATGATGATGGCGCTGATTATGATGAGGAAGGTATGGATTCCTTTCCTGAGCATGCTCCTACCATATTGGTATCTCCATGTATTTTTAGTGTGCAGCCCGTTGTTGATTCTCAGCACTGCAATTTGTTTCAAACTAAAGCTCTCATTGGCCCTAACAAAGCTTGCAAAGTTATTATTGTTGGAGGTAGCTGCAGGAATCTTGCAAGCAAGGAGTTATGTGCCAAGCTGAATTTGACCTATTTGCCTCATCCCAAGCGATACTACATACAACGGTTGAGTGAAAGTGGTGAGATGAAGGTAAACCATATGGTATGAGTGAATTTTGAAATAGGGCAATACAAGGATTCTATTGATTTTAATGTGGTTCCTATGACTGTTTGCCATTTGTTATTGGGTCAGCCTTGGCTGTATGATAGCCATGTGCAACACAATGGCCGTGCAAATACTTATCACTTGGAGTTTAAGGGCAAGAAGATTAACCTGCAACTAATGACACCACACCAGATTGTGAATGAGTTTGGATAAAAGATAGAGGTGAACTTTAAGGATGCATCTGTTGATAGGCGTGAGAGTGTTGCAGATGTACATGATGTAATAGAGCCTACAAAGAGTGATATAACAAAAAGAGAGAGAGAGAGAGTGCCTAACCTATTAATTCTAGCCACCAAGGAATATATGAGAGAATTTCGAGTGCCATGCCGCTTGTGCTCATGTATAAGGGCGAGGTTTTAGTTTCTAATGACATGACCCCTATTTCTCTTGGTGTCTTCACTGTTTTGCAGGATTTTGGCGATGTGTTTTTGGAGGATGTGCCCGCTGGTCTACCACCAACGCGTGACATAGAGCATCAGATCGACCAGATTCCAGGCGCCACATTGCCCAACCGTGCACCCTATAGGACCAACCCCAAATAAACTAAGGAGATATACAGAAACAAGTACAAGCATTGCGTGACAAATGGTACATTCGTGTTTCTCTTAGCCATTGTGTTGTACCTGTTATTTTATTTCCTAAGAAATATGGTACATGGCACATGTGTGTATATTGTAGAGCTATTACTAACATCACTATTCGATATGGTCATCCTATTCCACGCTTAGAAGATATGCTAGATGAATTGAGTGGTGCTGCTATTTTCTCTAAGATTGACTAGCGCAGTGGATATCATCTAATTAGGATGAAAGAAGGGGATGAATGGAAAACTGCTTTCAAGACTAAATTTGCCTTGTATGTATGGCTAGTCATGCCTTTTGGGCTTACTAATGCACCTAGTACATTCATGAGATTAATGAATCATGTTTTGAGAGAATTTATTGGTCGTTTTGTGGTTGTTTATTTTTATGATTTTCTTATCTATAGCCACATAAAACTGAACATTGTAATCATATCCGACAAGTTTTGCAAGTTTTCTGTGATAAAAAATTGTATGCTAATCTTGAGAAGTGCACATTTACAAAAGATAAGATCATATTTTTGGGGTATGTTGTATCTAAGAATGGGGTAGAAGTAGATCAATCTAAAATTGAATCAATTTAGAATTGGCATATTCCCATGAATGTTAGGAAAGTGTGTAGTTTCCATGGATTAGCTGGTTTATATAGGCGCTTTTTGAAAGATTTTAGCACTATTGCTGCACCATTGAATGATTTGACTAAGAAAGGTGTGCCTTTTGTGTGGGGTGCAACCCAAGATATTGCATTTGATACATTGAAACATTTGCTTACTTCTGCACCATTACTTGCATTACCTGATTTTTCAAAGCAATTTTAAGTTGAATGTGATGCTAGTGGTATAGGTATTGGTGGCGTTTTGATGCAAGAGGGTCGCCCTATAACATATTTTTCTGAAAAACTTACTGGTGCTAGATTGAAATATCCTATATATGATAAATAATTGTATGCACTTATTAGAGTTCTTGAAGTTTGGCAACATTATTTGTGGCCAAAAGAATTTATCATACATTCTGATCATGAAGCTTTGAAGTATTTAAAAGCTCAATCAAACTTGCATAGAATATTAGCTAAATGGGTTGAGTTTATTGAATCTTTTCCATACATCATTAAATATAAGAAGGGAAAATAGAATGTATTTGCTGATGCTTTGTCTAGGAAAAACATGATATTAACCAATCTTGACGTTAAAATTCCTGGATTAGAGAGTATTTGTGCACTTTATGCAACTGACAATGATTTTGTTGAACCATATCGTTTGTGTGATCTTAGAAACGCATGGGATAAGTATCATATACATGATGGATATTTGTTTAGAGATAACAAACTGTATATTCTAGAATCGTTGTTGCGTTTGTTTTTAGTGTAGGAATCACATTGATAGGGGGTGTCCCGATCTTATCAGCAAGCTCTTGTCGATGCTGATGGTAGATGTAAGATAACTAGCCTGTATCTATGAACTCTACCGCTCGAACCCTGAAGCCAATGCAACAGATCTCGAACCCTATGGGATATTCACAACACCACGCTCTTGCGCACGCAGCCGTCGACCACGAACGGTAGTTTGCAATCTACTGATTCCCAATGGAACAACTCAATTGCAATTTTCTAACTCGATCACAAGTAATTCCAGAGGTTCTAGATAGAAACAACTCAAAAATATTTTAACGTGGTCTAACTGGAAAGAAACGGTACCCCCATCTATTTAAGAGAGAGGGGGTGGCTAGGCTAAGAGTCCAAGATGCAAACGACTACAACTAAGATACATGCCGACCCAGGTGGGACAGCTTTCTAGGCGCACAGGCCTGTTTCCTGCCGTGGCAGCATATTGAGCCTAAAACATGTTGTGGCAGGACTCTCTGCCGTTGCAGGATTGCAGCCACTGTCTGTGCCGCGGCAGCCTGCCGTGGCAGGATTTGGCATCGTTTCTCTACCGCGGCGGAGACTCTGCCAGGTGTTGATCCCTTCCTTTGTAGCTCCTTGCGCTTCCTCCCTCTCCCCCCTCGCGCTTGCTTCATTGATCAACACACCTTGCTCCATGTGCTTCACCTCCTTGCTCTGTGATATACCTTCTTCTCCAATGTACTTGATCATACAATAACACAAAGACTTAGGTAGTATGAAATTCTCATTAAGTAAAACATCAGGCTCATTAAGAAACAAATTCACCTGTTGTTCTAGTAGCTTAGCACGAGCTCTTGTAATTGGTCCAATTCTAATCTCATTGGACTTATCCTTCTTAGTAGCAGCAGGAACATCATCAGTAGTAACTAGGGTAGGTGTAAGTATAGGGATGTCCTCATCATCCCCCCTTCAAAAGGCATCGACCTCGACGCTCCAAGGTCTTCTCCATCATATGATAAAGAACATTGTCATAGCTATTGAGGACTATGATAAAGAAGAATCCGAAGGAGTGGGAAGAGTGTTTGCCACATGTTGAGTTTGCTTACAATAGGGCAATGCATTCAACTACTCCGCTTTGTCCTTTTGAGGTGGTGTATGGTTTCAAGCCTTTGCCGCCACTGGATATGTTGCCTCTACTATTACATGAGAGAGTTGATATGGAGGCATCAAGACGTGCTAATATGTAAAGAAGATTCATGAGAAGACTCAAGAGGCTATTAAGAAGAAATGCAAGAACATTGCTGCTGCAAGGAATCAAGTAAGGAAGGAAGTGTTGTTCAAACCTGGTGATATGGTTTAGGTACATCTGCGCAAGGACAGGTTCCCATTGCTGCGCCAATCCAAGTTGAAGTCGCGTGGTGTTGGTCCTTACAAGGTGTTAGCCAAGATTAATGATAATGCCTACTCGATTGATATACCTATTGATGAATTTGGTGGAGCTAGCAATAGTTTCAACGTTGCTGATTTGTCACCATATGTGATATTGTTAGGGGTGACCCCTTAGGGAGGCCCGATCTTTCACGAATCCCAAGGAAATCGAGGAGGGAGTGAGGGGGATGAGGAGGGAGGCGAAATCCACGAACTCACACGCGATGAACACATACACACGCGAAAACACGATACAAGCTGATAGCTCACGTCGGTGGCAACCGGTCAACCATAATCTCTAGGATCGGCATTGGGCAATGCACTCTCCCATGGACAACAACGGGGGTGAGATGCTTGGTAAGATCTTGACTACCTGGAGACGAACATCGAACTCCAAGGACTTGTACAACTTGAACGCACGAGGCAAAATCCAAGAGGAGGTGGGGGATAATTGGTGCTCCTTGTCAAGGAGCATGAGACTAGTAATTGATATATCCTCAAGGGGTGTATTCAATTACAATTATCCAAGTCTAGGGTTTACAATACAGGGTGGGGGCTATTTATAGGCCAGCCACATAAACAGGGGTAGTTTGGGTATGAAATGGTAAAGTCTAGGCGAAATAGGGGGTTACACGGGCCAAGCCCGAAAGTTGACTTGAATCTGGGGATTTCCAGCGAGAGGCCCGACAGCGCCGGAGTGGTAGCCAGAAATTCCGGTGGCCGCCGATATTTCCGGTCGCGAACCAGAAAGCCTTACAGTACGTGTTTTCAGTCGTTGCCGGAAGATTCCGGTCATTGCCAGGATTGTCGAGGAGGCCGGTCGACCGGGCCTGTCGCCGGAAGTTCCGGCGAGGGAACCGGTTCGCCGATCCTGGCGCCGGTTTGCTCTGGCCTATCTCCTTGGGCTTCCTTTGGTCCTACCCTTGACGATGCTCCATTGGGTTCATAGCTAAGAATGCACAAAGTTTGGGAATGAAGTAGCAAGCCATCCAAGGGTGTATCGAAATCACACGAGGAAAGGAGCGAGTTAACCTTAGCTTGTAGGAGCTTGGCTCGAGCGCGGGTCATCGGTCCACTTGGGGGACTAGTTGACGGGTATGTAGACGCATCCGTAGGACGGGCTGCATCAGCTCCCTCCCTTGGGAAAGAGTCGTCCTCGACTTTTCAACCTTCTCAACCTCATCTTCCCCATGGAAGGGTGAAAGGTCCTTGACATTAAACGTCGGACTCACAAGGTACTTTGATGTTGGATGTCGATGATGTAGGCATTGTTGTTGATCCTCTTGAGTACTTTGAACGTCCCATCACCTCTTGGCTTGAGTTTCGTGTCGCGATCCTTGTGGAAGCAGTCTTTCTTCAAGTGTATCCACACAAGGTTGCCTTCTTCAAAGATCATCTCTTTCTTGTTCTTGTTTAGCCTTGATGCTTGGCGAAGGACTTGTTGCTCGATCGTAGCTCTTGTGTCTTCATGTAGTTTTTCCATTGCTTGGGCACACTTGTCAACGTCCATGTTGGTGCGGTCGTGGAGAGGAAGAGGTAAGATGTCGAGCGCGGTGAGAGGCTCGAATCCATAGACGATCATGAACAGGCTCATCATGGTGGTGGAGTGCTTTGCGTGATTGTAGGCGAACTCGACATGTGGGATACATTCCTCCCAATCTTTAAGATTCTTCTTTATCAACACGCGGAGAAGTGTGCCAAGGCTTCGGTTGACGACCTCGGTTTGGCCATCGGTTTGAGGATGCGAGGCGGACGAGAATAGGAGCTTGATGCCGAGCTTGGCCATGAGTGTCTTCCAAAATTAGCTCATGAATTTGACGTCACGGTTGGAGACGATTGTTCGTGGTACACCGTGAAGACGGATTATTTCCCTGAAAACAAATTTGCCACATGTGAAGCATCATCGGTCTTGTGGCACAGAATGAAATGTGCCATTTTGGAAAAACGATCCACTACCACAAATATAGAATCATGACCATGTTTAGATCTAGGTAAACCTAACACAAAGTCCATGCTAATGTCCGACCAAGGTGCATGAGGAATAGGCAATGGCATATAGAGACCAAAAGGGTTAGATTTCGACTTAGCTTGGACACAAGTAGTGCATTGTTGGACGTGGCGTTCCACATCACGCTTCATCTTGGGCCAATAGTAGTGAGTGGAGAGCATGTCATATGTCTTGTCACGGCCAAAGTGACCCATAAGGCCTCCACCATGGGATTCTTGAAGAAGCAAAATTTGCAGAGACGACTTCGGAATGCAAAGCTTGTTTTGTTTGAATAGAAAACCCTTATGCAAATAGAAATCATCAAATCCTTTCTCTACTGAACACAACCAAAATTGGTCCAAAGAACAGGTCAGAAGCGTACAAAGATTTGATGTCATCAAGACCCAAAAAATTTACTTCAAGTCACGTAAGAAGGCTTGTATTTTTGCGAGATAAGGCGTCCGCTGCTATATTCTCTTTGCCTTTCTTGTACTTGACAATGTAAGGAAACAACTCCATGAACTCAACCCATTTGGCGTGCCTTTTGCTCAAATTGTCTTGACCCTTAAGATATTTCAACGACTCATGGTCGGAATGGATGATAAATTCTTTGGGCCAAAGGTAATGTTGCCACACTTGAAGGACAGGAACCAATGAAAAAAGCTCTTTGTCATAAATTGGATAGTTAAGGCACGTGCCATCAAGTTTCTCTCTATGGTATGCAATAGGACGCCCATTTTGCATAAGGACGCCTCCAATGCCAATTCCACTAGCGTCACACTCGATCTCAAAAGTTTTTGTGAAATCTGGTAAAGCAAGGAGTGGTGCTTCAGTTAGCCTCTTTTTGAGCTCATCAAACGCCTTTTGTTGTGCTTTGCCCCAAACGAATGTGACATTTTTCTTGGTCAACTCATTGAGAGGGCAAGCAATGGTAGAAAAGTCTTTTAAGAAGCGACGGTAGAAACCGGACAACCCATGAAAACTATGAAGTTCACTAACATTGGTAGGTATGGGCCAATCTCGTATATCTTTAACTTTTGAGACATCGACTTCAATGCCATTAGAAGACACAACAAAACCAAGGAAAATCAGTTTGTCTTTTGCAAAAGTGCACTTTGGGAGATTAGCATAGAGCTTTTCATGATGACGGACTTGGAGAACCTCCTTAACATGAGTAACATGCTCCTCTAGTGACTTGCTATAGACAAGAATGTCATCAAAGTAAACAACGACACTCTTCCCAATGAGAGATCTCAAAATATGGTTCATAAGGCGCATGAAGGTGGATGGGGCATTAGATAAGCCAAAAGGCATAACCAACCATTCATAGAGGCCAAGTTTGGTCTTGAAGGCGGTTTTCCATTCATCACCCTCGGCCATGCGTATTTGATGGTAACCACTATGAAGATCAATTTTCAAAAATATAGTGGCTCCACACAAGTCATCAAGCATGTCATCAAGACGCGGTATAGGATGTCGATAACACACGGTGATAGCATTGATTGGACGACATTCCATGCATAATCGCAATGTATCATCCGTCTTTGGGAATAGAATCACGGGTACCGCGCTTGGGCTAGTGCTTACTTGGATCAAACCTTTGGAGACGAGGTCGTTGATTTATCGTCTCTTCCGGGTTCGTGCGATACGCGACGTGGTTTGGAAGGGGTGCACCGGGTATGAGGTCGATGCGGTGCTCGATTCCACGAAGAGGGGGTAGTCCATGAGGAAGCTCTTCGGGAAACACATCTTGGAATTCCTACAAAATAGACATCAAAGAAGGAGGAACATTTGTCAAGTCATTAGTTCCTTGCGCTAGTCCCTTGCATATAAGGACATAGTGCAAGATGGATGGGTTGTTGTGCACTTCTCTCATCTCAATTTTGGTGGCAAGAAGAACACTCTTAGTTTTTCCACTCGAGTTTGGCTTGTGTCTCAACTCACTATAGTGTGGTTCTCTCGCTCACCGCTCTTCTCACAAGGTGATGCTGTGCTTTGCGCCCTCGCTAAAGCCTTTGCATTGTCCGCAATTATTTGGCTAGGAGTCATTGGATGCAAAACACAAGTCTTGTCAAGCCATTTGAAGGTATAAGCGTTGGTGTGACCATTATGCAAAGCACGCTTGTCATATTGCCACAGCCTACCTAGAAACATATGGCAAACCGACATGGGGACCACATCACACTCCATCTTGTCTTTGTATGGTCCAATTGAGAAAGTTACAGAGACGGTGTGCTTGATCTTGACGAACTCTTAGTCACTTAGCCATTGTATATGGTATGGATGCTTATGTGGATGGAGGGTGAGGTTGAGCTTCTCACACAATTCCGTGCTTGCAATATTGTGGCAACTCCCTCCATCAATGACAACTTTGATGGACATCCCATTGATACCGGCACGAGTTTGAAAGATGTTTGATCTTTGGTCTTCATTCTCATTGACTTGAGTAGTTAATACCCTTGTGACCACAAGCGATGGACTTGCGTCATGCTCACACACAAGTAGTTCTTGGTCATCATCCAAATGTTGCCTTGCCAATGCTTCCTTGATCCTTGCATCAAACTCATGTTCACTCAAGTATTCTTCATCGCCATTGTCGTGGATGAACAAAACTTTCTTGTTTCCACATGCGACCGACTTGTGTCCTTTGCCTCCACACTTGTAGCATTCACCATTGAATGGTTGATCATCCTTTGTGTATTTGCCACTTGGGGGAGGTTTTCCTTGAGGAAGTGTTAGCTTGAAGGGAAGCTTGGTGGTACTTGATGAGCTTCCACTTGGTGTTGTTGATGTAGTGGTTGGCGCTTGCTTGTAGGTGAAGTACATCTTTGGCTTGTTGTACTTGATGTCCTCTTGCACTTGACGTTCGGCTTTTGTTGCTATGTGCACAAGCTCGACCATGTTGTTGTACTTTTGGAACTCGGTGATGTGCTTGATTTGGTGGTTCAAGCCATTGAGGAAACGTTCCATTGTTTGTTCATCACGCTCTTCAATGTTGATGTGGACATCCCTTCTATTGATACAACCGTTGTACCTACAGCAACACACATACAAGGACCCATCACAAGATCTCGTGCCAAAGAACTTAACTATCAGGTACTTTCGTTTCTTGGAACTATTCCTCACATACATGATAATATGATGCTGCCTAAATCAGATGTATTTCTTACTCTTAGGAATGATGGACCAGGCATGGATGAGAGGGACAAGCATTGGAGCATGGCCATGCATGGAGATGGCAGCAAGAATGTGATGATCCAAGAGAAGGCCACGGATGAAGATTTCAGAACTTTGAGGCCACCATAATGAAGAAAGAAGGCTTGGACGAAATATTCAAGATCAATACTTTACGAATTCGTCCATAGCTTAATATGGTGCTGCGACACCTTTATTTTGGGCCAGGCCCATGTAATTTTCGCAGGATTTTAATTAGCCACTTTTTAGAGTCCGTATTTGAGGGGAAAAGGACTTTTAGGGTTGGATTCGGCAACCACTTCCATGGCTGGCCGAAACCCCACCTTTTCGCCCTTAAATACTCCCCATAGCCGTTCCCCTAGACTCGGATTTTGTTTAGACATTAAGTTAGCCATCATAGCAACTTCGCCAAGGATCGAGCGTCGCAGAGGCCTCTTGTACTTCGCACCTATTCAGGATCCCACCTCTTCAATAAAGCTTTCCTCTTAATCCGCAATATCTCGATTGCAATATAGGTTCTTACTTGTTCTCGATTTCATGTAGGAATTAAGACCCTCGCTGGTCAGGATGATCGTGCTTCCGCAGGATCGGTAACCTCCAGGAGATTGGTCTAGCGATTGCATTGGCGCTCGTGCTCGCACGTGTAGTCGGATCGTCAAGCCCGAACTCCACCAAATCGATTATCTTCATCTCATCGAAAGATCGGACAGCTTTGCCCTATCAAGTGGTATCTGAGCTATAAATCAGAGTACCACCAAAGAACACTAAATCTGATTCTACACATGCTACTGAAATTCGTTTGAAGAGTCCATGTATGCTTGCAAATAAAATTGATATTGCTGAACTAGATGTCAACAATACTCAATGTTATGCAATTGTCTGCAAAGAGGTTTTGTTTTCATTTGAGGATATGCCTCCTTCTTTGCCACCCGCCATTGCTAACCTTTTGTAGGAATATGAGGACGTCTTTCCCGCTGAGCTACCACCAGGACTACCTCCTATTAGAGGAATTGAGCACCAAATTGATCTAATTCCTGGTGCCACGTTGCCCAACCGCGCGCCATATAGAACCAATCCAGCGGAGACAAAGGAGATACAACGCCAAATTCAGGAACTACTTGACAGAGATCATATTCGTGAGTCCCTTAGTCCCTGTGCTGTTCCTATTATTTTGGTACCTAAGAAAGATGGTTCTTCACGCATGTGTACTGATTGTAGAGCTATCAATAATATTACTATTCGATATCGTCATCCTATTCCACATTTAGATGACATGCTTGATGAATTGAGTGGCTCTACCATGTTTTCTAAAGTTGATTTGCGTAGTGGTTACCACCAGATTCGTATGAAATTAGGAGATGAATGGAAAACAGCATTTAAAACTAAGTTTGGTTTATATGAGTGGTTAGTAATGCCGTTTGGTTTAACTAATGCACCTAGAACTTTCATGAGATTAATGAACGAAGTTTTACGTGCTTTCATTGGATGTTTTGTGGTAGTCTACTTTGATGATATTCTGATTTTTAGCAAATCTTTAGAGGATCATTTGGACCATTTACGTGCTGTTTTCAATGCTTTACGTGATACACGTTTGTTTGGTAACCTTCAGAAGTGCACCTTTTGCACCAATCGAGTTGCGTTTCTTGGCTATGTTGTTACATCACAGGGTATTGAAGTGGATCCAGCCAATATTGAAGCTATTGAGAATTGGCCGTAGCCCAAGACGGTCACACAAGTAAGGAGTTTTCTTGGCCTCGCTGGTTTTTATAGGCGCTTTGTCAAAGACTTTGGATCAATTGCCGCGCTGCTGAATGAGCTTACAAATAAGGATGTGCCCTTTGTTTGGGGCAATGCACAACAACAGGCCTTCATCATATTGAAAGATAAGCTAACACATGCTCCCTTACTACAACTTCCTGATTTTACTAAGACTTTTGAGCTTGAATGTGATGCTAGTGGAATTGGTTTGGGAGGGGTGTTATTACAAGAGGGCAAACCTGTTGCATATTTTAGTGAGAAATTGAGTGGGGCTAGTCTGAACTATTCTACTTATGATAAAGAATTATATGCGTTGGTTCGGACATTAGAAACTTGGCAACATTATCTATGGCCTAAGGAATTTGTTATTCATTCTGATCATGAATCTTTGAAGCATATTCGTAGTCAAGCTAAGTTGAATCGTCGTCATGCAAAGTGGGTTGAATTTATTGAGTCTTTTCCTTATGTTATAAAATACAAAAAGGGTAAAGATAATATTATTGCTGATGCTTTGTCGCGCCGTTATGCTTTGTTATCTCAACTTGACTTCAAAATATTTGGATTGGAAACTATTAAGGAACAATATGTGCATGATGCTGAATTTAAAGATGTGTTGCAGAATTGTAGAGATGGTAGAACTTGGAACAAGTTCGTCTTCAATGATGGATTTGTGTTCCGTGCTAACAAACTATGCATTCCAGATAGTTCTGTTCGTCTTTTGTTGTTACAGGAGGCGCATGGAGGAGGATTGATGGGACACTTTGGTGTCAAGAAGACGGAGGATGTTCTTGCTGCACACTTCTTTTGGCCACGTATGCGTCGAGATGTTGAGAGATTCGTGGCACGCTGCACTACTTGTCAAAAAGCTAAGTCTCGCCTTAATCCACATGGTTTATATATGCCTCTTCCTGTTCCTAGTGTTCCTTGGGAGGATATTTCTATGGACTTTGTTTTGGGATTGCCACGAACATAGAAGGGGAGGGATAGTATTTTTGTTGTTGTGGATCGGTTTTCTAAGATGGCACACTTTATTCCTTGTCATAAAACGGATGATGCTGCGCATATTGCTGATTTGTTCATTCGTGAAATTGTTCGTTTGCATGGTGTGCCAAATACTATTGTCTCTGATCGTGATACTAAATTTCTTAGCCACTTTTGGAGATGTTTATGGGCTAAGTTGGGGACTAAATTGCTTTTTAGTACTACATGTCATCCCCAAACTGATGGTCAAACTGAAGTAGTAAATAGAACTTTGTCTACTATGTTGCGGGCTGTTTTAAAGAAGAAATTAAAATTGTGGGAAGAGTGTTTACCTCATATAGAATTTGCTTATAATCTTTCAAAGCAAACTACCACAAAGATGTGCCCATTTGAGATTGTGTATGGTTTTGTTCCTCGTGCACCTATTGATTTATTGCCTTTACCTTCTTCGGTGCAACATAATTTGGATGCTACACAATGCGCTGAAAAGATATTAAACTTGCATAAGACTACTAAAGATAACATTGAAAACATGAATGCTAAGTATAAACTTGCTGGGGATAAAGAGAGAAAGCATGTTGTGTTTGATGTTGGTGATCTTGTTTGGTTACATTTGCGTAAAGATCGTTTTCCTGATTTACGCAAGTCTAAGTTAATGCCACGTGCTCCTGGTCCCTTTAAGGTGTTAGAGAAAATAAATGATAATGCATATAAACTTGAGTTGCCTGCAGACTTTGGTACAGTTAGTCCTACGTTTAACATTGCAGATTTGAAGCCTTACTTTGGTGAGGAAGATGAGATGCCGAGGACACTTCAATTCAAGAAGGGAGCATGATGTGGACATCCTTCTATTGATACAACCATTGTACCTACAGCAACACACATACAAGGACCCATCACAAGATCTCGTACAAACAACTTAACTATCGTACTTTCGCTTGGAACTATTCCTCACATACATGAGAATATGATGTTGCCTAAATCAGATGTATTTCTTACTCTTAGGAATGATGGACCAAGCATGGATGAGAGGGACAAGCATTGGAGCATGGCCATGCATGGAGATGGCAACAACCATGTGATGATCCAAGAGAAGGCCACGGATGAAGATTTCAGAACTTTGAGGCCACCATAATGAAGAAAGAAGGCTTGGACGAAATATTCAAGATCAATACTTTACGAATTCGTCCATAGCTTAATATGGTGCTGCGACACCTTTATTTTGGGCCAGGCCCATGGTATTTTAACAGGATTTTAATTAGCCACTTTTTAGAGTCTGTATTTGAGGGGAAAAGGACTTTTAGGGTTGGATTCGGCCACCACTTCCATGGCTGGCCGAAACCCCACCTTTCCGCCCTTAAATACTCCCCATAGCCGTTCCCCTAGACTCGGATTTTGTTTAGACATTAAGTTAGCCATCATAGCAACTTCGCCAAGGCTCGAGCGTCACAGAGGCCTCTTGTACTTCACACCTATTCAGGATCCCACCTCTTCAATAAAGCTTTCCTCTTAATCCGCAATATCTCGATTGCAATATTGGTTCTTACTTGTTCTCGATTTCAGGTAGGAATTAAGACCCTCGCTGGTCAGGCTGATCGTGCTTCCGCAGGATCGGTAACCTCCAGGAGATTGGTCTAGCGATTGCATTGGCGCTCGTGCTCGCACGTGTAGTTGGATCGTCAAGCCCGAACTCCACCAAATCGATTATCTTCATCTCATCGAAAGATCGGACACCTTTGCCCTATCAAATGTTGTCACGTATCATGTTGAGCTCCATTTGCTTGAAGTACTCCTCCACGGTCTTTGTCCCTTGACTAAGCGTTTGAAGCTTGTTGAAGAGGTCACGCATGTAGTGTGAAGGAACAAAGCGGGATCTCATATGAGCCTCCATATCTTGCCAAGTTGAAATTTGAGGTTCTTCTTTTGCTTCACGAGCGAGTTGGACTTGTTCCCACCAAAGGTTGGCATAATCATCAAACTCGAGGGACGCCATGGCCATCATCTTCTCATTGATATAGTTGTGCATGCGGAAGATCGTGTCAATCTTGAGTTCCCACGAGAGATATTCTTCAGGTTCATTGGAACCGGTGAACTTGGGCATGGTCAATTTGAGCTTCCCGAAAGTTCCTTCTTCATTGCGGTTCCGGTATCGGCGGTTTCCATGTTTTTGGTGGCCATCTTCATCATTAGAGCTCTCATGTCTTGCTTGGTGATGGTTGCGTTGCCCTTGCGGTTGTTGTGGTGCCGCGTTTGGTGGTGTAACTTGATTTTGAAGACGAGCTTGGGGAGCTTGCTCGTGTTGTTGACGCGGTTGAGGACGAGGCGGAGGCGCTTGGTCCTCACAACGAGCTTGGGAAGTTTGCTCTTGATCATGGCGTGGTTGATGAAGATGAGCATTGTCTTGCGCCATGTGGCGAGGAGGACGGCGAGCCGCATGTACAATGGGCCGCTCCCTTTCTTCATGATGTGGAGGAGGCTCATCATGGTGCTCATGTTGTCGACGTTGACGTTCATGTCGATGATGACGCCTTGGTGTGTCTTGGAGTGCTTCACGTCGACGGCGTCCTTGTTCCTCCAATTCGGAGGCTTCACTTGTTGTTGGAGGGATGTGTCGTTGACGATGGGCTTGGGGGTCCACGTGAGGTTGCTCTTGTTGAATCACTAGTGCCCTTGGTTGTGGACGGTTCGCTTCACGTCTTGGAGGTCTTGCGGAGAGGTCATCATCATAGCTTGACGTTGCGGCGTGTCGCGGAGATGGTACCGCTTGAGAAGAGCTCATGGAGTGAAGGATGGGTCCATCTTGGTGCCTTGAAGCATGATGGCATGAAGAACTTGATTCACTTGAGGAGTGCCATGACAAGCTTGAGTCGCGAGATCGCAGTCTTGCGAGCCCATCAATGAGGCATTGAAGTTTTTCATCCGTTGCAGCGAGAGCACGACCAAGAGCTTCATTTTGATGACCGAGGTTGTGTTGCATAGCATGCATTTGTCCTCGGACCTCTTCGAAGTGGTTGTCGATGTTCTTGAATTCCACTCGGGTTTCGCTAAATTGTTCGTCTTTGGCATCGCTCAAGGGCTTCGCAACGGTAGTTGAATTTTCCTTGGACCTTCCAATGATCCCATCTTGTCATGTATTGTGTGTCTTCCTCTTGAGGTGGCGTTGGTTGGGACGACTCGCCATTCCTATCCATGATGCAAAGCCGACAAGAGTTGTATATGGAGGAGAAAACGTGGGGAGTTAGCCTTTTACGTCACCTTGGAGATTGTATCAAACCAATTGGCACACATGAGAGCTAAGAGCTCGCAAAGTGAAATCGCAAAGAAACTCACACACAACTAAACTACAACACTCAAAAGCTTTTGGTGGAAGGTTAGGATTGTGGAAAACCAAACGAAACGATCCAAGACAAAGGTTATTGTTCTAGGTGGTAAAGAACCAAAGATCAAGCAAAAATGAGACGATCTACAAAAACACGAGGAAACACACACGTGGAGATGAAAGGGGTTAGCATGACTATGAAAGTGAGCACCAAAATGTCCTAGTGTAGACTAAACTCGGTGTCGTGCCAACGCAAGGAGAGACCACAACTCGTTTTCCAAAAGAGGGTTAAGCAACGGATTTGTGCACTTGCCTTGGCGCGCTTTTCTCTCTCTCGTTGCTTACAAGCTTGATACTCTCTTTGTATTGGGAGACTTTATCTTTCTATTTTTTGATTCTTTTTCTCCCTTTCTATTCTACTATGTTAACTTTTGTATTTGCCCTCACACTCTCATTTTCCAATGGCAAGTGCACAATGCTTAAACAAACACAAAATGATTTGCTCTCATAGGATAGATACACACAAAGGAAGATATGGGGCTGTCAAAGTGGCGCAAGTTATATCTTTGGTATTGTTGACGACTTGCAACCGGTGGTGGGGAAGATGTTCGGGTGTCGCGGTGTCAAGGAGCGCGTGGCTTATTGACTTGCAGAAGTTTGTTGTTAGTTTTGGTTGACACGCACAGGAAACACGAACAAACAAAATAAAGGTGGCAAACAAATTTGATCTGCAAAATTTTGACAGACAGAACCGGGCGGAATCTGTCGCCGAAATTTCGATCGTTATCGTCGCGGAGCTTTGACCGAAAAATTCGATGCGAACCGGTTCGCCAGATCTGGTACCGAAACCTGTTCGTGACGAACTCCAGAAAGTCAAACTGAGAAATCCGTCAAAATTTCGACAAAATTGGGCTGGGGAAAGGTCAAGGAATGTAGATCAAGACCCAAAGCAAAAGATCTATGGACCAAAACCACGAAAAACTCACCAAATCTAGAGATTGATCCGAAGGCAATTTGGGGCTCTTTTCGGGGAATTTTCGATTTTACGGTGGATAGAAGAAAAATTGAGGGGAAATTCGTGATCAACCTTGCTCTTGATACCAATATGTTAGGGGTGACCCCTTAGGGAGGCCCGATCTTTCACGAATCCCAAGGAAATCGAGGAGGGAGTGAGGGGGATGAGGAGGGAGGCGAAATCCATGAACTCACACGCGAAGAACTCGATGAACACACACACACACACGAAAACACAATACAAGCCGATAGCTCACGCTGGTGGCAACCGGTCCAACACAATCTCTAGGATCGGCGTTCTGCAAGGCACTCTCCCACAGCCAACAACAGGGGTGAGAGTCTTGATGAGATCTTGACTACTTGGAGATGAACACCGAACTCCAAGGACTTGTACAACTTGAACGCACGAGGCAAAATCCAAGAGGAGGTGGGGATAATTGGTGCTCCTTGTCAAGGAGCATGAGACTAGTAATTGATAGATCCTCAAGGGGTGTCTTCAATTACAATTATCCAAGTCTAGGGTTTACAATAGAGGGTGGGGGCTATTTATAGGCCAACGACATAAACAGGGGTAGTTTGGGTATGAAACGGTAAAGTTTAGGCGAAATAAGGTGTTACACGGGCCAAGCCCGAAAGTTGACTTGACTCTGGGGATATCTGGAGAGAGGCCCGTCGGCGCCGGAGTGGTAGCCAGAAATTTTGGTGGCCGCTGATATTTCTGGTCGCGAACCGGAAAGCCTTACAATATGTGTTTTCTGTCGTTGCCGGAAGATTCTGGTCATTGTTGGGATTGTCGGCGAGGAGGCCGGTCGGCCGGGCCTGTCGCCGGAAGTTCCGGCGAGGGAACCGGTTCACCAAGCCTGGCGCCGGTTTGCTCTGGCGTATCTCCTCAGGCTGCTTTTGGTCCCACCCTTGATGATGCTCCATTGGGTTCACAGCTGAGAATGCACAAAGTTTGGGAATGAAGTAGCAAGCCATCCAAGGGTGTATCGAAATCACACGAGGAAAGGAGCGAGTTAACCTTAGCTTGTAGGATCTTGGCTCGAGCGCGGGTGATCGGTCCACTTGGGGGACTGGTTGGCGGGGATGTAGACGCATCCGTAGGACGGGCTGCATCATATATGGGATGGCCCGATCTTCTCAGCATGCACTTGTCGATGATGATGATAGGTGGATGATAACTAGCCTATAGCTATGAACTCTCCCGCTCGAACCCTGATGCCAATGCAAAGCTCTCGAATCCTATGGGATATTCACAACACCACGCTCTTGTGCACGCAGTTGTCGACCACGAACAATAGTTTGCAATCTGTTGATTCCCAGTGGAACAACAGATCATACTCAATTATAGTTGATAGAAATCGATCATAAGTAATTCCAAAAGTTCTAGAGAGAAACAACTCCAAAATATTTTAACGTAGTCTGACTGACTAGAATCAGCGCCCCATCTATTTAAGATAGAAGGGGCGGCGGCTAACTAAGAGTTGTAAACACACATGACTGATGGCGCTGCATCAATGTGGGAGCGCTTCGTCGGGAAACCCCAAGAGCAAGGTATGATGCAACACAACAACAAGTCTCCCCTCAGTAAGAAACCGAGGTTATCGAACCAGTAGGAGGAAGGAAACATCACAACGGTGTTGCAAGCAACATGGAAACCTGCACAACACAAACTCAAGAATTTACCCCAACTAACAGTGAGGTTGTCAATCTCACCGGTTGCTGTAGGTGTGGAAGGTGATGATGGTTTGCAGCAAGTAAACAGTAACAGTGGAAGATGTATCAATGGTAAAGATTGGACCGGGGTCCATAGTTCACTAGAGGTGTTCTCCTTAGATAAACAAACATGGCATGCTGGGTAAACAAATTACAGCAGGGTAATTGACAGGACTGAGCAAGGCATAACAATGCAATACTAGACATAAAGATCCTATGAGATTCGATTGGGCAATACAACAAGATACATAGACTGCCATCCAACTGCATCTATGACTAGAAGTCCACCTTTGGGTTATCATCCGAACCCCCTCCATAATTAAGTTGCAAGCAACATACAACTACTTTAAGCAAAGTATGTAAGGTAAACAATCCACTTGTTCCATGAACAAGAGACCATTGTTTTCTCCCTAGTGGCAACAACACATCTACAACCTTAGATAGAGCCATGAACCCACTATCGAGCATAAATACCCCCTCTTGGAGTCAGTAGCAACTACTTTGGCAAGATAGCTACTAACAACGGAGAGCATGCACGATCACAAACAACACAGACATGATAGAATCAATAAGACAAAACCATTAATCAATCTGACAGTCATCTCAATATCCATCGGATCGCTGCAAACACAACATGCATGATTACAAATAGATGGGACCTTGATCATGAACGGAGCTCACAAGATCTAGACATGAAAGCACAAAGGAGGAGATACAACCATCTAGATACTACATGGACCCATAGTCCAAGGTGGAACTACTCACGCTTCATACCGGAGGCTGGCATGATGAAGAAGAAGGCCTCCGAGATGATCTCCCCTCCGACAGGGGTCCGGGAAGAGCTTTAGATCCCCTCGATGTAGGGACGATGGTGGCGGCGGCTATAGACGGTTTCATGGAATATTGATCGGGTACTTAGGGTTTAGGCATCGGGGGCTTCTTATAGGCGAAGAGGCGAGGCTGGGAGGCAGCTAGGGGGCCCACACCCTGCCTAGGCGCGGCCTAGTGTGGGCCTGCACCTGGGGGGTGTAGCCGCCCTGTGGCTCCCCTCCGTCTCTCCTTTAGACTCCGTGTTCTCCTCGGTGAAATATTGACTTTGGCTTTTGTCCCGTCCAATTCTGAGAATATTTCCTAACTAGCCTTTCTAGAACCAAAAACAGCAGAAAACAGGCAACTTGTTAATAGGTTAGTACCAGAAAACATATAAAAAGAACCTCAAAGTGTGGACAAAGCAAAGAAAAGTAGATACTAAACAAGCATGGAATATCAAAAATAATAGAACGTTTCCGACGTATCAACAACTAAAACTAAGATACATGCCGACCCCATGTGGGCCAACCCTTAGGCGCAGGCATGTTCCTTGCCACGACAGGATATCTGGCCTGAAGTGTGCCATGGCAGGACTCTGTCGTGGCAGAGAATTAGCTCCTTTCTATGCCGCGACAACCTATCATGGCAAGATTTGGCAGTGTTTCTCTGCCGCGGCAGAGGTTCTGTCCTGTGTTGATCTTCTCCTTTGCAGCTCATTGCGCTTCCTCCCTCGTGCTTGCTTCATTGGTCAACACGCCTTGGTCCATGTGCTTCATCTCCTCGCTCCGTGTTGTGCCTTCTTTTCCCATGTACCTGATCATACAATAACACAAAGACTTAGGAATTATAAAATTCTCATTAAGTAAAACATCAGGCTCATTAAGAAACAAATTCACCTGTTGTTCTAGTATCTTAGCACGAGCTCTTGTAATTGGTCCAATTCAAATCTTATTAGACTGATCCTTGTTAGCAGTTGCTAGAACATCATCAGTAGTAATCGGGTAGGTGTACGATAGGGATGTCCTCATCATCTCCCCCCTTCAAAATGTGTCGACCTAGATGCTCCAAGGTCTTCTCCATCATATGGTAACAAATCAGCAAGTTCCACCAAATTCAGCAATAGGTATATCAATCGAGTAGGCATTATCATTAATCTTGGCTAACACCTTGTAAGGACTAGCACCACGCGGATTCAACTTGGATTGGCGCATCAATGGGAACCTATCCTTGTGCAGATGTACCCAAACCATATCACCAGGCTTGAACAACACTTCCTTCCTTCCTTGATTCCTGGCAGCAGCAATGTTCTTGCCTTTCTTCTCAATAGCCTCTCGAGTCTTCTCATGAATCTTTTCACAAATTCAGCATGTTTTGATGCCTCCATATAACTCTCTCATGTAATTGTAGAGGCAACAAATCCATCGGCATCAATGGCTTCAAATCATACACCACCTCAAAAGGACAAAGCTGAGTAGTTGAATGCACTGCCCTTACAAACTCAACATGTGGCAAACACTCTTCCCACTCTCTTAGATTCTTCTTTATCATAGTCCTCAATAGCTGTGACAATGTTCGCTTCACCACCATCCGCTCTAGGGATGACAAGTAGTACTGAATAGTATCTTTGTTCCAAGCTTCCCCATCAGGTCTTCCAAAAGTAGCTCATAAACTTCACATCACGGTCAGAAAAAATTGTCCTTGGTACTCCATATAATCTCACAATGTCCCTGAAAAACAGGTTAGCGACGATGCAGCTTTTGTGGCAGGCAATAAAATGAGCCATCTTAGAGAATATCTACTACCACAAATATAGAATCATGCCCTCTCTGAGTTTAGGTATACCTAGCACAAAATCCATACTAATGTCTTCCCATGGTGAAATAGGTGCAGGGAGAGGGGTATACAAACCATGAGGCTTCATCTTAGATTTCGACTTGTGGCAAGTAATGCATCGGCTCACAAATCTGTACACATCACGCCTCATCTTGGGCGAATAAAAATGACCAGCAAGCATGAGCAATGTCTTCTCACGCCCAAAGTGACCCATCAAACCACCAGCATGTGATTCCTGTACTAAAAACTGTCACATCCCAAGATTTTCCAAATCTTGTAATGTGAAAAATAAAATAAACAAAATAAATTTTTGTTAAAAATCGGGGTGAAAAGAAACTTTTGTTTCTAAATGGAAACTTAAAATCCCATCTTGAACAAACTTTGGTAAAAGTTTGAATCCAACAAAAATCCAAATCAAGGGAAATGCATTCCTCAATGAATGTATCTGGAAATTTAAAAACTTGGAAAATAAATCCAAACCCTAAACCCAAATGGAATAAAATCATTTCCAAAGTTATCTCCAAGTCTATGGATTTGATCCATATAAAAAAACTTGTCAACAAACATTCACAAATGATCAAGAAGGACAAATAGAAATAATATAAAGCATATAAATTGGTTTCACTCAATTTGGAACCATGGATAAAAACTTATGAATATAATAAGATAAGGAATTAAATTCCCAAAGCTAATAAAGCACCTATCTGGAAACCCATACCAATGGGTAAGAAAATAATCCTAAAGATCTTTAAAGGGATAAACAAATAATAAACAAGATTTTACAAATTGGAATCAACAAGTTTGGATCTCTAAATAAAAAGATATGGATTTTATAAGATGAAATAAGAAATATTAATTAAAGAATATTCAAAAGACCAAACTAAATCTTGGCCTAATCCTTTAAGCAAATGGAATAATCCAAATCCAAATAAAATATTGGATAAAGAATTGCCAAAATAAAATAAAATGGCATAAACCAAATCCTATTGGAATAAAGACAAATCCAAATTTTAAATGATTAATAAATCATATTAAAAACCTTTCCAAATAATTCAAGATGAATTATTTGAACCCAAATAAACAAATAAAAAACCTACTGAAAGGATTTCAAAAGTTTTGAGAATTTAAATGGAGATTTAAAAATATTATTAAATCTTGTCTAATTAAAACTAGAGCCTATTTGAATAAATAAAAGACCCCAAAATGAAAAAGGTTTTATTCAAAAATTGACATCAGATTGCAATACTAATCAGTGTTTAAAGCTACACAAATTTTGGCAAAGTTTGAAATCAAATTAGTGTTTGAATTGGTTGTTCAAAATCAAAATAGAATAAAAGAAATAGAAAAAGAAAAACAAACAGAACAAAAAAAATGCTAAAGGACTCAGCCTAGCCGGCCAGCCCAACAAGGCCCAACAGCCATTCCCTCTCTCTCCCGAAGAAAAACGATTCGCACCCATTTTTAAGCCCGCAAAGACGCTGACTGGTGGACCCTATTTCCTCTCTCTCTCACGCTGCCAAGCGGACCCCACCGCCAGCTCACCTCGTCGTCAACCCGCGACCAGTTCTTCCCCTGTTCCTGCCGTTGATTCCTCCGATTAAATTCGCCGTAACGCTGCGTTTATTCCTCGCCATGACCACGCCCATTTAATCGCCTCTGCCTCCTCTCCTTTTCCCCTCTATCGCCCCACCTTAGCATGCCCCCAGGCCGCATACTTTTTGCCTACTCCGCCACTATCCCCGACAAGCTCTGGCGACAATTCCGGCCGAACCCTGCCGCCCCATGCCTCCTCTACCTTGCTCACATGATCCCCACCTCCTGGAGAACCTTTCCGTAGCAACAGCTCGCTCGCGTGTGCCTCACATCGCCGGCAACGACGTCAACTGACAGCACCGCCGTCTGCAAGCAACTCCGGTGAGCCTCATCGCTTGAACCCGTGCGCGCCTCGACCAGAGCCTCATGCCATTTTGTTCGCCGGTGCCTTGTGAACATCCAGGTGCTCGCCATCCACTCGAGCAGGACCCGTAGGCTCTCCTTCGACGACGACAACTACGGCGAGGAATTCCGGTTGATCTCGAGCGCCCCTTCACCAGACAAGAACACGTTGAGCATCGTCGAAGCGCAGCGAATCTGGTGAGCTACCCCTCTCTCCCTCTAGCCCCCTGTGTCGCCAGCAACCTCGCCGCCAGAACCAGCACCACCACCACTGTCGCGCCGCCACGCCACTAGTTAGCAAGCGTCTTACTGCTGATTTTGATCCAAAGGACGCGATAGAATCTTAGCCGAAAGGGTATCGATCTATCTGCGCCATGCGATGTTAGTTAAATCCTACGGTCTGAATTGCTGATCCAACCGAATCGGTACCGGCGAATTAAAACACGCCACGTGTCTCTATTGGTTTGTTTAAAACAGATTTGATCTATTAGATATGTGATTTTGTAAATTCCATAACTTTAAATCTACACGTCCAAATTTTGCAAACTTTATATCAATGGATTCAGAAAAACAAGCCCTAGCCAACCATGCACTTTGTTTAGTAAAAAGCTTCTGGTAAAATGTTTGTTTTTGCATAAACTTATGTATGCTTGTTTAGGTTATAAAAATTAATCTAAAATGAGTTTGGGGATAAAATCTTTGGCAAATGGTTTTTTTGAACCTACTGACCCTAGGAAACAAATTGTGGTTTCAAAAATGTATTTGGTGAAACAAAAGAATGAATCTTGGATTTAAACCAATTCTAGTCAAATAAAAATATGGTTTAATTATTAAAAATGGTTTTGGAAGAAAACCTTTGAGAAATGTTTTGGAAATAAACTCTCTGACCCTAAACACAAGATTTTATGGTTTGAAAACATATTTTGTGAACCCTATAGATTTATGCCTTATTGAAAACATTTTTACACCACATAAAATGATACCTTGTTTTAAAAGGGTTTATAAAGTGAAACCTAATGCAAATGACTTTGCCACTTTATAAAATGACCAATAGGTGTTTAAAAATGTTTACAACCTACTAGAAACCATTTTTACAAATAAAACAACCTATTGCATGCTTGCATGCATTACTTTGATTTTACCATTTTATGTGATGAATTGCTTGAATGGTAGATTGAATTATTGTTTGCTTGATTGAATTGTAGTGATTTGAAGTGAGTGAACATTGCAAAGATCAAGGAGTGAACTTATACTCTCTACCAAAAAGTCAAGTGATGCTTCATACTTTTGTCCCATTATTTTCACTATGCATTAGTGATATTTCTAAGTAAGACTTGCATGGAATTTTTGCTAAGTATAAACCATGCTATGGGAAATCCTAATAGATGAAACCTTAGTAGAAATTTCCTAAGTTAAGATTCCTACTAATATCATGCTTAGCTTAGCTAGTAGAAAACAAGGGTGGAATATATATTCATGCTATGGAAAAATTTCTAAGTCTGAGGACCTGTGTTTTGTTTAATAAAACAACTAAGTGAATGAATCACCTGGGTGGAATGGAAGGAATGGTTTGTGTTGAGTGGTTCACAAGGCCCATTTCTATGGTTTACCTTGTGTATCTCACTTGTGGATGGCCACCCAGGAACAAAGAGATTTGAGATGTCAAATGTTGAGAAGCTTCAAGTGTAGCCACTTGGCAATATGGGCTCTGCCTAGATCATATAGGTTGCAAGAACTTAGCCAAATGGACAATTGGTGGTAGGGGTTTGATAGGTTGGAACGCGTCCATTCTGGTCTAAGGGAAGGCTTCTGAAAGATCTTGTCTTGGTGAAACCAAGTCTTGTGGGGAAAGTGCACCACCTCTGCAGAGTGTAAAATCTAAGTACTTAGCCATGTCCCTGGAAAAGGACAATTTGAGCATCAAGACATGGAAGCTATCAAGAATCTCATCATCCCAATTTTCTAAGTTAAAAACTTGTGGGTGAACAAGGGCTGAAAGGATCACCAATTTCTATTGGGGAATGCCTTGGGAAAGATTTTGTCAAGCAAAAACTTAGTGTTTTCAAATGATAAGGAAAATCTATTTTGAGCAAAGCAAGCCTAAGCTCCACTTAGCCAAATGCATATAGATGATAGACTCCACTATATTACCATAGTATCACTTGCCAATACAATTCAAATGTATTGACCCTTGTGGATGTAACTTGTTATGTTGCAGGTTTTGTTTAATATTAGTGAAGTAGGATTACAAGTCTACAACCAACATGTCTACCTGTGGCACTTTGAAGATGAAGGACCCCATGCTTATAGATATTCTGCTGCAATGTAATGTAATAGCCAAATGAGCTATGTAAGATGTAATAAATTATGTTATTCCTGGTTATAAAGTTGTATTATGACCTTTGTTTCTTGATATTACATCTTAACTGTGGATGCTAGCTATTGATCCAGGGACTAGCATTGTAAACAAAGGGATCTCTACCTTATTAAAGGTTGGGAACCTTACAGATGGTATCAGAGCATTGTGTTGCCTGTAGGATTTGTAACCCTAGGATTGGACCAAAACCCCTTAGAAAAAATAGGAGTTGTATTTGTTCCAAAACTTATTTACAAACAATCTTGTAAACTCTTTCCTCAACCATTTTGGTTTTGATTCTACCTCTCTTCTATTTCAACTTGATGGATAAAGCCTACCCCATGGCCAAAGACTTCACCATGTGCAAAGGACTTCATCAACTCTAATGACTTCAACATCTTCAACCTTGGATATCAACTCTAATGACTTCAACATCTTCAACTCTAATGACTTCAACATTTTCACCAAGGACATCAACTTGGATATCACTAAGGACTACAAGTGAGACAAGAAATATTACTCAAGACTTGAAGACTAAGGAAACACAACCTAGAAGGAACCATCATCACCTTTGAAGTTTGGTGACCAAGAATTTTCCCAAGGATACAAAGATCTTGTTCAAAAAGAATCAACCAAGAAAGGAGAAAAGAATACAAGTGAACCATATAGTTGGACCACCATATTTAGTTTAAGACAAACCCACCAACTTAGGTGTAACAAAAATATTTTTGGTTGCCTAAAAATATGCTTGAAACTTGTTGTTTGAGTATTTGTTTGTGATTGCTTGCACCTTGCTTGTATGAATTGTGATGTGTGTGATTCGAATTATTCCCTTAGAAATATTTTGCCTATTCTAATCCCAATCCAACCCAAACAGATGACTTCTCCAAGAGACTCCAACATCAAAGATGATGACAACAACAACAACCAAGAGATGCACATGAGAGAACAACTACTAGCAAACCAAACCCAGTTGAGCCAAGTGACAACTCAGCTTTTAGCCAACAATAATGGATTAGACCCAGCCATACAAAGGATTTTGAAACTTCAATCCCAATTGTTGCAAGGGATGGCTACTCAAATGACCAACATGGGAGAAAGCTCTTCCCAAGGAGCTAATGACAACAAGGATGACAAAGATGTTATTCTAGAAGGAACCCAAGCTTGCAATATTTGTGGAGACAAGGATCACACTTCCAAGGAGCATGGAGATCAATGCCCCAATTGTGAAAAGAAACTTCCAACTAACCAATGCCCCACATCCCAAGCTACTTGTTACTTGTGTGAAGGAAATAATCATGTCCCTATCCAATGCCCCATCTATTCCATAGTTGAACTAAGGAAACAAGGTGGAGTGCAACAATTGATTGCAGATTACCATGAGAGAACCAAGTCTACCAAGAAGGATGAAGTCAAAGGAAAATCTCAGCTTGTACCTCCCAACAACATGACTCAATTTAAAGGACCCAAAAGGAGACATATGTATTATCCAAGGAGTAATAGAAGGTCAAGGAAACTAGTAGACATTCCTACCTATGAGATAACATATGAAGAACATGAACTAGAAGCACTCCTAGCTTTGGAGAAACCCAAGAAAAAGAAGGACAAAAGCCATGTGCAATGTGGTCATTGCAAAGAAATGGGACACTATGCTAGTGAATGTCCAGAAAAGCAAAAGTATAAGGAGATTAGCCAAGTGTGGTGCAACAACTGCAAAGAGCTAGGCCATTATGTAGCAACTTGTCCACAGAAGATACGTGAAGAACTCAATCTTATCACCTGTTACAATTGTGGTAACCAAGGACATTATGCAAGCAACTTTCCAGAAAAGATGAAGCACAAGATAAACAAGCCTATGAAGGATCTCAGCCTTGTCACATGTTTCAAGTGTGGAAACAAAGGACACTATGCAGATGTTTGTCCAGAGAGATTTCAACAAGACCCAAAGCAAGCCAAGATGTAATTTAGTTGGAAAAATTTTAAGGGTGGTAGTACCCTAGATGCTTTGAGCCAACTTGTAACCCCTAGCCTCCCCAAATCTCGGGACGAGATTTATTTTAAGGGTGGTAGCCTGTCACATCCCAAGATTTTCCAAATCTTGTAATGTGAAAAATAAAATAAACAAAATAATTTTTTGTTAAAAATCAGGGTGAAAAGAAACTTTTGTTTCTAAATGGAAACTTAAAATCCCATCTTGAACAAACTTTGGTAAAAGTTTGAATCCAACAAAAATCCAAATCAAGGAAAATGCATTCCTCAATGAATGTATCTGGAAACTTAAACACTTGGAAAATAAATCCAAACCCTAAACCCAAATGGAATAAAATCATTTCCAAAGTTATCTCCAAGTCTATGGATTTGATCCATATAAAAAAACTTGTCAACAAACATTCACAAATGATCAAGAAGGACAAATAGAAATAATATAAAGAATATAAATTGGTTTCACTCAATTTGGAACCATGGATAAAAACTTATGAATATAATAAGATAAGGAATTAAATTCCCAAAGCTAATAAAGCACCGATCTGGAAACCCATACCAATGGGTAAGCAAATAATCCTAAAGATCTTTAAAAGGATAAACAAATAATAAACAAGATTTTACAAATTGGAATCACCAAGTTTGGATCTCTAAATAAAAAGATATGGATTTTATAAGATGAAATAAAAAATATTAATTAAAGAATATTCAAAAGACCAAACTAAATCTTGGCCTAATCCATTAAGCAAATGGAATAATCCAAATCCAAATAAAATATTGGATAAAGAATTGCCAAAATAAAATAAAATGGCATAAACCAAATCCTATTGGAATAAAGACAAATCCAAATTTTAAATGATTAATAAATCATATTAAAAACCTTTCCAAATAATTCAAGATGAATTATTTGAACCCAAATAAACAAATAAAAAACCTACTGAAAGGATTTGGAAAGTTTTGAGAATTTAAATGTAGATTTAAAAATATTATTAAATCTTGTCTAATTAAAACTAGAGCCTATTTGAATAAATAAAAGACCCCAAAATGAAAAAGGTTTTATTCAAAAATTGACATCAGATTGCAATACTAATCAGTGTTTAAAGCTACACAAATTTTGGCAAAGTTTGAAATCAAATTAGTGTTTGAATTGGTTGTTCAAAATCAAAACAGAATAAAAGAAATAGAAAAAGAAAAACAAACAGAACAAAAAAATGCTAAAGGGCTCAGCCCAGCCGGCCAGCCCAACAAGGCCCAACAGCCATTCCCTCTCTCTCCTGAAGAAAAATGATTCGCACCCATTTTTAAGCCCGCAAAGACGCTGACTGGTGGACCCTATTTCCTCTCTCTCTCTCACGCTGCCAAGCGGACCCCACTGCCAGCTCACCTCGTCGTCAACCCGTGACCAGTTCTTCCCCCATTCCTGCCGTTGATTCCTCCGATTAAATTCGCTGTAACGCTGCGTTTATTCCTCGCCATGACCACTCCCATTTAATCGCCTCTGCCTCCTCTCCTTTTCCCCTCTGTCGCCCCACCTTAGCATGCCCCCAGGCCGCCCACTTTTTGCCTACTCTGCCACTGTCCCCGACAAGCTCCGGCGATGATTCCGGCCGAACCCTGCCACCCCTTGCCTCCTCTACCTTGCTCGCATGATCCCCACCTCCTGGCGAACCTTTCCGTAGCAACAGCTCGCTCGCGTGTGCCTCACATCGCTTAGCAGCGTCAATCGACAAGACCGCTGTCTCGCAAGCAACTACGGTGAGCCTCATCGCTTGAACCAGTGCGCGCCTCGACCAGAGCCTCATGCCATTTGTTCGCCTGTGCCTTGTGAACATCCAGGTGCTCGCCATCCACTCGCGCAGGACCCGTAGGCTCGCCTTCGACGACAACAGCAAGCATCGGACACCGACGACAACTATAGCGAGGAATTTCGGTTGATCTCGAGTGCCCCTTCACCAGACAAGAACACGTTGAGCATCGGCGAAGCGCAACGAATCTGGTGAGCTACCCCTCTCTCCCTCTAGCCCCCTGTGTCGCCAGCAACCTCGCCGCCAGAACCAGCACCACCACCTGCCGCCGCCAGCGCCGCCACTAGTTGGCAAGCGTGCTGCGCGCCGTTGGATTTTGATCCAAAGGACGCGATAGAATCTTAGCCGAAAGGGTATCGATCTATCTGCGCCATGCGATGTTAGTTAAATCCTACGGTCTGAATTGCTGATCCAACCGAATCGGTACCGGCGAATTAAAACACGCCACGTGTCTCTGTTGTTTTGTTTAAAACAGATTTGATCTATTAGATATGTGATTTTGTAAATTCCATAACATTAAATATACACGTCCAAATTTTGCAAACTTTATATCAATGGATTCAAAAAAACAAGCCCTAGCCAACCATGCACTTTGTTTAGTAAAAAACTTCTGGTAAAATGTTTGTTTTTGCAGAAACTTATGTATGCTTTTTTAGGTTATAAAAATTATTCTAAAATGATTTTGGGGATAAAATCTTTGGCAAATGGTTTGTTTTGAACCTACCGACCCTAGGAAACAAATTTTGGTTTAAAAAATGTATTTGGTGAAACAAAAGAATGAATCTTGGATTTAAACCAATTCTAGTCAAATAAAAATATGGTTTAATTTTTAAAAATGGTTTTGGAAGAAAACCTTTGAGAAATGTTTTGGAAATAAACTCTCTGACCCTAAACACAAGATTTTATGGTTTGAAAAGATATTTTGTGAACCCTATAGATTTATGCCTTCTTGAAAACATTTTTACACCACATAAAATGATACCTTGTTTTAAAAAGGGTTTATAAAGTGAAACCTATTGCAAATGACTTTGCCACTTTATAAAATGACCAATAGGTGTTTCCAAATGTTTACAACCTACTAGAAACCATTTTTACAAATAAAACAACCTATTGCATGCTTGGGTTCACAGCTAAGAATGCACAAAGTTTGGGAATGAAGTAGCAAGCCATCCAAGGATGTATCAAAATCACACGAGGAAAGGAGCGAGTTAACCTTAGCTTGTAGGAGCTTGGCTGAGCGCGGGTCATCGGTCCACTTGGGGGACTGGTTGGCGGGGATGTAGACGCATCCGTAGGACGGGCTGCATTAGATATGGGATGGCCCGATCTTCTCAGCATGCACTTGTCGATGATGATGATCGGTGGATGATAACTAGCCTATAGCTATGAACTCTCCCGCTCGAACCCTGATGCCAATGCAAAGATCTCGAATCCTATGGGATATTCACAACACCACGCTCTTGTGCACGCAGTTGTCGACCACGAACGGTAGTTTGCAATCTGCTGATTCCCAGTGGAACAACAGATCATACTCAATTATAGTTGATAGAAATCGATCATAAGTAATTCCAAAAGTTCTAGAGAGAAACAACTCCAAAATATTTTAACGTAGTCTGACTGACTAGAATCAGCGCCCCATCTATTTAAGATAGAAGGGGCGGCGGCTAACTAAGAGTTGTAAACACACATGACTGATGGCGCTGCGTCAATGTGGGAGCGCTTCGTCGGGAAACCCCAAGAGCAAGGTATGATGCAGCACATCAACAAGTCTCCCCTCAGTAAGAAACCGAGGTTATCGAACCAGTAGGAGGAAGGAAACATCACAAAGGTGTTGCAAGCAACGTGGAAACCTGCACAACACAAACTCAAGACTTTACCCCAACTAACAGTGAGGTTGTCAATCTCACCGGTTGCTGTAGGTGTGGAAGGTGATGATGGTTTGCAGCAAGTAAACAGTAACAGTGGAAGATGTATCAATGGTAAAGATTGGACCAGGGTCCATAGTTCACTAGAGGTGTTCTCCTTAGATAAACAAACATGGCATGCTGGGTAAACACATTACATCAGGGTAATTGACAGGACTGAGCAAGGCATAACAATGCAATACTAGACATAAAGATCCTATGAGATTCGATTGGGCAATACAACAAGATACATAGACTGCCATCCAACTGCATCTATGACTAGAAGTCCACCTTTGGGTTTTCATCCGAACCCCCGCCAGTATTAAGTTGCAAGCAACATACAACTACTTTAAGCAAAGTATGCAAGGTAAACAATCCACTTGTTCCATGAACAAGAGACCATTGTTTTCTCCCTAGTGGCAACAACACATCTACAACCTTAGATAGAGGCATGAACCCACTATCGAGCATAAATACCACCTCTTGGAGTCAGTAGCAACTACTTTGGCAAGATAGCTACTAACAACGGAGAGCATGCAAGATCACAAACAACACAGACATGATAGATTCAATAAGACAAAACCATTAATCAAATTGACATAGTCATCTCAATATCCATCGGATCGCTGCAAACACAACATGCATGATTACAAATAGATGGGATCTTAATCATGAACGGAGCTCACAAGATCTAGACATGAAAGCACAAAGGAGGAGATACAACCATCTAGATACTACATGGACCCATAGTCCAAGGTGGAACTACTCACGCTTCATACCGGAGGCTGGCATGATGAAGAAGAAGGCCTCCGAGATGATCTCCCCTCCGACAGGGGTCCGGGAAGAGCTTCAGATCCCCTCGATGTAGGGACGATGGTGGCCGCGGCTATAGACGGTTTCATGGAATATTGATCGGGTACTTAGGGTTTAGGCATCGGGGGCATCTTATAGGCGAAGAGGCGAGGCTGGGAGGCGGCTAGGGGGCCCACACCCTGCCTAGGCGCGGCCTAGTGTGGGCCTGCACCTGGGGGGTGCAGCCGCCCTGTGACTCCCCTCCGTCTCTCCTTTAGACTCCGTGTTCTCCTCGGTGAAATATTGACTTTGGCTTTTGTCCCGTCCAATTCTGAGAATATTTCCTAACTAGCCTTTCTAGAACCAAAAACAGCAGAAAACAGGCAACTTGTTAATAGGTTAGTACCAGAAAACATATAAAAAGAACCTCAAAGTGTGGACAAAGCAAAGAAAAGTAGATACTAAACAAGCATGGAATATCAAAAATAATAGAACGTTTCCGACGTATCAACAACTAAAACTAAGATACATGCCGACCCCATGTGGGCCAACCCTTAGGCGCAGGCATGTTCCTTGCCACGACAGGATATCTGGCCTGAAGTGTGCCATGGCAGGACTCTGTCGTGGCAGAGAATTAGCTCCTTTCTATGCCGCGACAACCTATCATGGCAAGATTTGGCAGTGTTTCTCTGCCGCGGCAGAGGTTCTGTCCTGTGTTGATCTTCTCCTTTGCAGCTCATTGCGCTTCCTCCCTCGTGCTTGCTTCATTGGTCAACACGCCTTGGTCCATGTGCTTCATCTCCTCGCTCCGTGTTGTGCCTTCTTTTCCCATGTACCTGATCATACAATAACACAAAGACTTAGGAATTATAAAATTCTCATTAAGTAAAACATCAGGCTCATTAAGAAACAAATTCACCTGTTGTTCTAGTATCTTAGCACGAGCTCTTGTAATTGGTCCAATTCAAATCTTATTAGACTGATCCTTGTTAGCAGTAGCTAGAACATCATCAGTAGTAACTGGGGTAGGTGTACGTATAGGGATGTCCTCATCATCTCCCCCCTTCAAAATGTGTCGACCTAGATGCTCCAAGGTCTTCTCCATCATATGGTAACAAATCAGCAAGTTCCACCAAATTCAGCAATAGGTATATCAATCGAGTAGGCATTATCATTAATCTTGGCTAACACCTTGTAAGGACTAGCACCACGCGGATTCAACTTGGATTGGCGCATCAATGGGAACCTATCCTTGTGCAGATGTACCCAAACCATATCACCAGGCTTGAACAACACTTCCTTCCTTCCTTGATTCCTGGCAGCAGCAATGTTCTTGCCTTTCTTCTCAATAGCCTCTCGAGTCTTCTCATGAATTTTTTCACAAATTCAGCATGTTTTGATGCCTCCATATAACTCTCTCATGTAATTGTAGAGGCAACAAATCCATCGGCATCAATGGCTTCAAATCATACACCACCTCAAAAGGACAAAGCTGAGTAGTTGAATGCACTGCCCTTACAAACTCAACATGTGGCAAACACTCTTCCCACTCTCTTAGATTCTTCTTTATCATAGTCCTCAATAGCTGTGACAATGTTCGCTTCACCACCTCTGTCTGACCATCTGTCTAGGGATGACAAGTAGTACTGAATAGTATCTTTGTTCCAAGCTTCCCCATCAGGTCTTCCAAAAGTAGCTCATAAACTTCACATCACGGTCAGAAAAAATTGTCCTTGGTACTCCATATAATCTCACAATGTCCCTGAAAAACAGGTTAGCGACGATGCAGCTTTTGTGGCAGGCAATAAAATGAGCCATCTTAGATAATATCTACTACCACAAATATAGAATCATGCCCTCTCTGAGTTTAGGTATACCTAGCACAAAATCCATACTAATGTCTTCCCATGGTGAAATAGGTGCAGGGAGAGGGGTATACAAACCATGAGGCTTCATCTTAGATTTCGACTTGTGGCAAGTAATGCATCGGCTCACAAATCTGTACACATCACGCCTCATCTTGGGCGAATAAAAATGATCAGCAAGCATGAGCAATGTCTTCTCACGCCCAAAGTGACCCATCAAACCACCAGCATGTGATTCCTGTACTAAAAACAAACACAACGATGATTCTAGAATACACAGTTTGTTAGCTCTAAACAAATATCCATCATGTATATGATACTTATCCGATGCGTTTCTAAGAGCACACAAACGATATGGTTCAGCAAAAACATTGTCAGTTGCATAAAGTGCACAAATACTCTCTAATCCCGGAATTTTAACATCAAGATTGGTTAATAGCATGTTTTTCCTAGACAAAGCATCAACAACTATATTCTCTTTTCCCTTCTTATATTTAATGATGTATGGAAAAGATTCAATAAACTAAACCCATTTATCTAATCCTCTATGCAAGTTTGATTGAGCTTTTAAATACTTCAAAGCTTCATGATCATAATGTATGATAAATTCTTTTCGCCACAAATAATGTTTCCAAACTTCAAGAACTATAACAAGTGCATACAAAGATTTATCATATATAGGATAGTTTAATCTAGCACCAGTAAGTTTCTTGAAAAAATATGCTATAGGGCGACCCTCTTGCATCAAAACGCCACCAATACCTATACCACTAGCATCACATTCAAATTCAAATTGCTTTGAAAAATCAGGTAATGCAAGTAATGGTGCAGAAGTAAGCAAATGCTTCAATGTATCAAATGCAATATCTTGGGCTACGCCCCACACAAATGGCATACCTTTCTTAGTCAAATCATTCAATTGTGCAGCAATAGTGCTAAAATCCTTCATAAAGCGCCTATAGAAACCAGCTAATCCATGGAAACTACGCACTTGACTAACATTCATGGGAATAGGACAATTTTGAATTGATTCAATTTTAGATTGATCTACTTCTACCCCATGCTTAGATACAACATACCCCAAAAATATGACCTTATCTTTTGCAAATGTGCACTTCTCAAGATTAGCATACAATTTATTATCATGCAACACTTGCAAAACTTGTCGGATATGATTACAATGTTCATTTTTCGTTGTGGCTATAGATAAGAATATCATCAAAATAAACAACCACAAAACGACCAATAAATTTTCTCAAAACATGATTCATTAACCTCATGAATGTACTAGGTGCATTAGTAAGACCAAAAGGCATGACTAGCCATTCATACAAGCCAAATTTAGTTTTGAAAGAAGTTTTCCAGTCATCCCCTTCTTTCATCCTAATTTGATGATAACCACTACGCAAATCTATCTTAGAGAAAATAGCAACACCACTCAATTCATCTAGCAGATCTTCTAATCATGGAATAGGATGACGATATCGAATAGTGATGTTATTAATAGCTTTACAATCTACACACATGCACCATGTACCATCTTTCTTAGGAACTAAAATATCAAGAACATCACAAGGGCTAAGAGAAACACGAATGTACCCTTTATCGAGCAATGCTTGTACTTGTTTCTGTATCTTCTTAGTTTCTTCAGGGTTGGTCCTGTAGGGTGCTCGGTTGGGAAATGTAGCGCCTGGAATAAGGTCGATCTATCGCTCTATCCCGCACTGTGGAGGTAGTCCAGCGGGCACATCCTTCGGAAACACATCACCAACATCCTGCAAAATAGTAGAGACACCAAGATAAATAGGGGTCATGTCGTTAGAAACTAAAACCTCGCCCTTATACATGAGCACAAGCGGCATGGCACTAGGATCCTCTCGAAACTCTCTCATATCTTCCTTGGTGGCTAGCATTAATAGGTTAGGCACTCTCTCTCTTTTCATTATATCACTCTTTGTAGGCTCTATTACATCATGTACAGTTGCAACACTCTCACACCTATCAACAGATGCATTCACCTCTATATTCTGTCTAGACTCATTTAGAATATGATGTGGTGTCATTGGTTGCAGGTTAATCTTCTTGCCTTAAAACTCCAAGTGATAAGTATTGGCACGGCCATTGTGTTGCACATGGCGATCATACAGCCAAGGCCGACCCAATAATAGATGGCAAACAGTCATAGGAACCACATCAAAATCAATAGAATCTTTGTATGGCCCTATCTCAAAATTCACTCTCACCATATGGTTTACCTTCATCTCACCACTGTCACTCAACCATTGTATGTAGTATGGCTTGGATGAGGCAAACATGTCACATTCAGCTTGGCACATAACTCAAGATTCATGCAGCTACCTCCATCAATAATAACTTTGCAAGCTTTGTTAGGGCCAACGAGAGCTTTAGTTTGGAACAAATTGCAGCGCTGAGAGTCAATAACGGGGTGCACACTAAGAATGCGTGGAGAGACCACTATGGTAGGCGCATGCTGAGGAAAGGCATCCATACGCTCCTCATCATAATCAGCGCCATGATCATTAGGATCAACATCATCTCCACTCTCATACTCTCCTTCATCATTAACAAACATCACCTTGTGGTTTGGACAATCCCTCTTATAGTGACCTCTACCTCCGCAAGTGTGACACTCCACATCGCAAGTACGCGCAGTTGACATATTTGAACCCGAACTCGGTGCAGGAGCAGCGGGTTTGTTAGCATTAGAACCAAAAGAGGTTGCGGGAGCCGACTTGGCTGCTGATTGAGGAGGATGGCTGGCCGCTGCAGGAGACGCCATAGGTGGTGGCGTGGCCCTGGGGAAGCGACTAGAAGCTGGAAATTTGGTATGTGCCTTGTCCTCTTCGGCAAGCTGATACTCGGCCTCTCTAGCATGATGAAAAATCTCGTTCATGTTTTCATACTTGTGATGACGCACTATACTCTTGATTGGTAACCTCAGATTGTTGATAAAGCACTGCATGGTCATCTCAACTGACTCTCAGATTCTAGCATGTTGCATAAGCATCTTGATATGGACATCCCATCTATTGATACAATCGTTGTACCTACAGCTACACACATATAAGGACCTATCACTCGAGCTCGTGCCAAGCAACTTAATTATCAGGTACTTTTGTTTCTTGGAACTATTTCTTATATACATGAGAATATGATGCTGCCTAAATCCGTTATGTTTGTAACTCTTAGGAATGATGGACCTAGCAAGGATGAGAAGGACAAGCATTGGAGCATGATCGTGCATGGAGATGGCAGCAAGCATGTGAGGATTGAAGAGGATGCCACGAGTGGAGATTTCAAAACTTTGAAGCCACCATAATGGAGATTGAAGGCTTGGACGAAATATTCAAGATTGATACTTCACAAATTCGTCCATAGCTTAATATGGTGTTGCGACAACTTTATTTTCGGCCAAGCCCATGTAATTTTCGCAGGATTTTAATTAGCCACTTTTTAGAGTCCGTATTTGAGGAGAAAAGGACTTCTAGGGTTGGATTTGGCCACCACCTCTATGGCTGGCCGAAACCCCACATTTTCCTCTTTAAATACTCCCCATAGCCATCACTTTAGACTCGGATTTTGTTTAGACATAAAGTTAGCCATCATAGCAACTTCGCCAAGGCTCGAGCGTCGCAGAGGCCTCTTGTACTTCGCACCTATATAGGATCTCACCTTTTCAATAAAGCTTTCATCTTAATCCGCAATATGTTGATTGCAATATTAGTTCTTACTTGTTCTTGATTTCAGGTAGGCATTAAGACCCTCGCTGGTCAGGCTGATCGTGTACCCACAGGATCGGTAACCTCCAGGAGATTGGCCTAGCGATTGCATTGGCGCCCGTGCTCGCATGTGTATTCAGATCTTCAAGACCAAACTCCACCAAATCGACTATCACCATCTCATCGAAAGATCGGACACCTTTGCCCTATAAAGTGGTATCAGATTTTAGGTTGCTCGGTGGGATTTACTGTTTTCGTAGTTTAGATCTGTTTTTACCTATAACCCAAAAAAATCCAAAAACACAGTTAGAGTGTAGATCCATCCCATCACCAATATACCTCTTGCATTATATTTACAGTTTTTGCATTGTTGAATTTGTGTCTGCATCGTCGCGTCAAGTTGCTAGTCTTAGTGTCTCGTCCCTTAGAGTTTCGAGTTCTGGTCACATTCGTCACTGCCGCCACGCTCGCAGATCACCACCATCTACACCCAACAGATAAACCCTAGTCATCGCCATCATATTCCACCGCCATACATACCTCCATATACTTCGCCACCATATTCCGCTGCCATACATCCTTCCACCAATACCCGACTTCGACTTCGCCACCGCCTTCCTACCGCGACACGGATCCGATAACCTTTCCTACAGCACGGCAGTCCGAGTTGAGTTACTGTTTCCTAGTTATTTCTTTTTTACTTTCCTTATTTATTGTTTCCGTGTTGAGCTAAATTCTGGTCGCAAGTCCAGAAGGAGAGCTAAAGTCTGGAACCGCCTCCAAAAAAATTTCTGGCTATACTAGTTTTCGACCATGGGGATCACTTTTCTCCATCGGCCGTTATAGCGACATTTTTTGGCACCTGTACGCTTTCCGGAGCACACTAAAAAATCCGACAATTTTTTTTCCAGGGCTATCATGTTTTTATATCCTGTAGATCAGTTATAGACACTCGCAATCATAGTTATTTTTCACATCTCGGTTCGCTTTTCAGGGCGCCATATCATCATACTATTGCTAGTTGTGCCGCGTCGTGACATTGTTAGGGCTCTAGGCCCGCGTCTCTAGTACGATCTAGCCTAGGACCAGGACAGTACCGCCGTTGAGCATACTTTCAATGTTGCATTGTTGCTTTCATAATTGCTACCCCTTTGCTAAGCCTTCCCAGAGCTCCATAGATTTCTAAAGGTGTAGTGTCTCGACTCCTGGTAATTGCTTGGTTCAACCTCTCGACCCATTGATCCTCGCGGTTGCACATCACCTTTTTCCTGCTGTTTGGTAAGAACTTGTAAGAGCTTTGTATATTGCTTGATGGATTACGCGTGTTGCCACCAGATTTCCATCCTATAGGCATATATATTCTGTTCTTTTGAGGACTAACCATGGCAGATACTTCGCAGGACCCCGCAAAGATGACGACCCAAGATGATGCAGCTTGTCCTACGGACGCCCCTCCATCTACACCACCTAGTCCCCCAAGTGGACAAATGACACGAGCCCAAGCCAAGCTCCTACAAGCTAAGGTTAACTTGCTCCTTTCCTCGTGTGACTTTGATATGCCTTTGGATGGCTTGCTACTTCATGCAACTATACTATGTATCCTCAGCTATGAAGCACTAGTACCTCACCAAGCCACTAAGGAAGAAAAACCAGGAGAAGCCGTTGTTGGAGCTCATCACACCGGAATCTCTAGCCTACACCGGAGTCTCCGGCCCTGGCCACCGAAGTCTCCGGACCGACCCCCGGTCCGACCCCGGGAACCAACCCGAGGATAGTCTGTATGGCCCTCCATAGATGGGTCCGGAGATTGACCAGAGTCTCCGGCCCTGACCGAAGTTTCCGGACCACCCCACCAAAGTCTCCGGCCTGTGCGACAACAGGCATGTAAAGGCCTTTTGGGCCTGGCCCATGTAACCGCCAGATTTTCCCCAACTTCAAGTTTTATCCCCAAAGTACCCATGTTTATGTGGCTGGCCTATAAATAGCCCCACCCCTCTATTGTAAACCCTAGACTTGGATAATTGTAATTGAAGACACCCCTTGAGGATCTATCAATTACTAGTCTCATGCTCCTTGATATGGAGCACCAATTATCCCCTGCCTCTTGGATTTTTCCTCGTGAGTTCAAGTCATACAAGTCCTTGGTGTTCGGTGTCCCGTCTCCAAGTAGTCAAGATCTCATCAAGCCACTCACCCCTGTTGTTGGCCGTGGGAGAGTGTCTTGCCAAACGCTGATCCTAGGGATTGTGTTGGACCGGTTGCCACTGGTGTGAGCTATCGGCTTGTATCTTCTTTTCGCGTGTGTGTGTTCATCGAGTTCTTCGCATGTGAGTTCGTGGATTTCATTCCCCCTCCTCATCCCCCTCACTACCTCCTCAATTTCCACGGGATTCATGAAAGATCGGGCCTCCCCAAGGGGTCACCCCTAACATATTGGTATCAAGAGCAAGGTTGATCATGAATATCCCCTCAATTTTTTCTTCTATCCACCATAAATTCGAAAATTTCCCAAAAAAGAGCCCCAATTTGCCTTTGGATCGATCTCTTGTTTTGGAGTGTTATATGAGGTTTTGATCCGACCAAATCTTGTCTAAGTTGTTGGTCCAACTTTTGCCTGCGTATCCTAGCCCAATTTTGGCAAAATTTTCGCGGATTTGGGGACTCTTGGCGTGGATTTCCGCTCAAGAAAACGAGTTGTTCTGCCCGCACCGGAGTTTCCGGCCCCAGATCGGAGTCTCCGGCCCTCACCGGAGTCTCCGACCCAGACCGGAATCTCCGGCCCTGGACACCAGTTTTGCCTTTTGCCTCTTATTCCGCATTGGCTAATTTGTCTGCTTGTTCTTTCTGTTCCATGTGCGTGTCACCAACTAACAGATAGCTTCCTCAACATCGCCGCGCTCTTCGACGCCATGGACCCCAAACTCCTTCCCGCTCCATCGGCACAAGCTCATCATCAACAACTAAGGTATAACTTGTGTCAACCCTTGTAGCCATATCTTCCTTTGTGTGTACCTATCCTATGAGAGCAACTCCTTTTGTGTTTGCCTAAGCATTCTTCACTTGTCCTTGGAAAGTGAGTGTGTGGAAGCAAAGACAAAAGTTAAGTTAGTAGTATAGAAAGGGATAAAAGAATAAAAAAAAGTGGGATGGTGGGATGAAGCGGCCCGGGATAACCTTACATGACATCGTTCATGAGACTTTCTCCACTCTCAACATGCAACTTGCATTGCATAAGTGGCTTTGCGGGTGTCTGTCTCTCCCACCATAGTGAAGATTCAATTTACAATGGGCACTTGACAATACTTGTATCAACGTTGTGGTTCTTCTTCGTAAGTTAGAATGGTTCTTATTTGAAAGCCCCAAGCCACGTAAAATATGCAAAGAAAATTAGAGGCATCTAACTTTGTTTTGCAGGGGTGTGTTGTGATGTGATATGGACATGATTGTGATTATATATGATGTATGCAATTATCCTTATTGTAAGTTGGCAACCAGCAGGAGCCTTATGGTTGTCTTTAAATTTCGTTTAAGACCTGCGTGTCTATTATTCAAAGTACTTGTAATAGTTGATGCTGGTGGACGACAACCATGGGGCGGCGCCATTGACCTTGACGCTACACCGGTGATGATGGAGATCATGTTTGTGCTTGAAGATGGAGATCGAAGGCACAAGAAAAAAGGCCATGTCATATCACATATTATGAATTGCATGTGATGTTAATCCTTTTAAGCATCTTGTATTGCTTAGATTGCGACGGTAGCATTATAAGATGATCCCTCTCACTAAATATCAAGTAATGAAGTGTTCATCCTTAGTAGGCACTGTTGCTAAGACTCGTCGTTTCGAAGCATATGATGAGGTGTGATAGATTCTACGTGTGCATACAACAGGAGCAAGCCAGATTTGCTCATGCGGATGCTAAGATTAATCTTGATGAGCCTAGCATGTACAGACATGGTCTCGGAACACGGAATACCGAAAGGTACATCATGAGTCATATGATTGATATGATGGACATGTTGATTGTTCGCCTTTGAAGCAACATCATCTCTCGTGATGATCAGACTTGGTGTAGTGGATTTGGTTCATGTGATCACTAAAACAATGTGAGGGATGTTGTTTTGAGTGGGAGTTCACCTAGTTTATTTAAGTATTAAATATGAACTCAATTTATCATAAACTTAGTCTAAACTCTTTGTAAATATGATGTAGATCATGGAGGCCCCTACCATCAATTTTAATGCGTTCCTAGAGAAAGAAAAGTTGAAAAACAATGGAAGCAACTTCGTGGATTGGTTCCGCAATTTGAGGATTGTCCTCAATCCTGGTCAGTTGACCTATGTGCTGGATGCACCGCTGGGTGATCCACCTGCACTAATGATACCGATGAGGTGAAGAATGTTTTCCTCACTCGGAAGAATCAGTACTCCACAATGCAGTGTGCTATCTTGTATGGTTTGGAATTGGAGCTTCAGAAGAGGTTTGAGAACCGTGAGCCTTATGATATTATCCGTGAGCTAAAAATGATATTTGAGACTCATGCGGCAGTTGAAAGCTATGAGGCCTCCGAGAAGTTCTTTAACTGCAAGATAGAAGAGGGCAACTCCGTTAGCGAGCATGTGCTTAAGATGTCTAGGCACGCAAATAAACTCGCAGATCTAGGAATAACGATTCCTAATACGTTGGGTACTCATCGTGTCCTCCAATCACTACCACCTAGTTACAAGAACTTCGTGATGAACTACAACATGCAGCGAATGGATAAGTCGTTACCAGAACTCTTCTCCATGTTGAAGTCTGCGGAAGTGGAGATCAAGAAAGAGCATCAACACTACTAGGAAAACGGCTATAGGTAATCCACACTTCTGTGGCGTACTTGCTAGTGGTGGCCCACACTCCAATCACTGCCCACAGGTGCCCTACGGCTAACTACCATAAGCATGGCGCACATGGGGGTGGTGCGCCATGGCTATGTGTGGGCCAGGGCACAGGTAGCCGCAACACACATACCCGTAGCACAATACGTCAGGGTGTGCTACGTATGTGTCACTTAGCCGTAGCGCACCTTGACCTAGTGCGCTACGGGCATGTGTGCTGCAGTAGCTGGTCCCCCCCCCCCCCCCCGTGGATCACCTTTTTAGGTTTTGCAAATAATAAAATAAAATGATAAACACTTCCAAAAATATAATCCTTTCATATTTATGTAGGTAATGTGGTATAGTTTGTAGGAAAATTAACAAACAATAATTTCGACTTTATCTGCAAAAAAAAGTCATGCCACGATAAAATGGCCGTAAATTTTGCATACGATATCGAAAGAAATCGTATAATATACCAGAATGACGAGAACGAGATTTCGCATCCGCTCGCAACGACCTCTGGTCGTTTAGAGATTTTTTAGATTTTCAAAATTCGAAAAGAGTAAAAAGTTACGGTCAAAAGACCTTTTTTCCTGCAGAAAAAGAATAGGGCAACTTACCCGTAGCGCACCACCACCTAGTGCGCCACGGATAAGCTTGGGCGGGATTCAAATTTGAATCACCACCCCGCCCACCTACCCCTCAACTTTCCCTCCCCCTTTTCCTTCTCCTTCTCCCTTTTCCTTCTCCTTCTCCTCCTTCCCCTTTTTCTCCTTCACCTATCTCTGGCCACCTTGCTCCATCGTCCTTGCTTCGGCCTCTTCCTCTCCTTCAAGTGACGGTGGCACGACGACGGTCTTTTCCTCCTCCTCGTGGCGACGACGGGCAACGACGGCCTCCTCCTCCTCGCAGCGATGACCGGCGACGGCGGCCTCCTCCTCCTCGCAGCGACGACCGGCGACGGCGGCCTCCTCATCCTCATAGCGACGACAGGAAATGGCGGCCTCCTTCTCCTCACCTACCTCCCTTCCTTCCTCTCTTCTTATCTTCCTCCCTCTCGTTGTACCTTCCCTTTTCCAATGTAACATCCCAAAAATACCAGAACCCGAAGCATCAAGTTTCTCAAGATTCAGTGGAGCAACCACACAGAATAGCAAGCTACCTGCATGAAGACCCAATTGGACCATCTCGGCTTCATGATGTACGATCGTCAGCAGGAGTTGGATAACTGTCGTGACTACTCCAACCACAAGTCCGCCATCATCAAGACGAATGATCAGACCATCGCCATGCTAGCGAAGGATCGCAAGTCTTGTCGCCGTCAGCTCGACAAGAAGGAGCGCATTATTTCCCGTCTTTGCCACCGTATATCATCTTTGGAGGAGACCATCCACGAGAGAGACATGCAGTTGGAGGAATGGGAGAATGCCGGAGAGGATCTTCGTGGAGACCTCTACTCCTATCTCAGCGATGACGATGATTTTTCGGAGGATCAGGCTATGGACTTCTTCACCGATGAGGATGATTTTGCCTTCATCGATGATGATGAGGATGATGAAGCCATAGATTCCGAGGAGTAGTACCACTTGAGCACTAGCGTAGTGAGTAGTATTCGGTCCCACTGTATCGTAGTTTTCAGAATGGTTCTTAAAACCATCTTTTCTTCTTTGTTGTGGTGCCTGTTGTACCATGTGCTATGAATGAATGAATGAAAAGCAAGTTACTATAAAATCTGAGTCAAACTATGAAAACTTTTCAAAACCCCAGAACCTTAGAAATTTCCCTCTTTTCTCATGATCTATCTCAATCTTCAGATGCCACGCGGATGAAGTGGTTCATCCCCAGACCCGATGTTGCAGATCCTGCAAATGTTGACCTCTGACCGCGAAGCTGAAAGAGTGGAACGTCAAGCCAACCTAGCCACCCTGCAACAGATAGCTCAGCTAGCCCACAACAACCAAGGCCATGGAAATCAGGACAACCATGGATCTAAACTCAAGAACTTCCAGAATACCAACCCACCTATTTTCACTAAGTCAGAAGAACCCCTAGACGCCGATGATTGGCTGCAGACCATGGAAAATAACCTAGAAGTCGCTGGAGTGGAAGCCAATGAGAAAGTTCTGTTCGCCACCCACTATCTAGCCGGAGATGCCAGGGCATGGTGGAAAAGTGTTCGCGCAATGACCGGAGGCCAGATGATGACCTGGGAGGAATTCAAGGTCAAGTTCAGCAGAACCCATGTGCCACCGGGTTTGATCAAGAGGATGAGAGACGAGTTCAGAGAACTGAAGCAAGGAAGGATGACCATAGTGGAATACCGTGAATTTTTTTTGTCATTACCTAGGTATGCCCCGGATGAGATCGACACCGAAGCCAAGAAGAAAGAAAGATTCCTGAATGGTCTACATGATGAGATGCAGACAGTGTTAGTCAATATCCCCTTTGCTGATATTGAATCCCTTGTCGACTCTGCCATCTAGATGGAAGGAAAGATCAACCAAGCCAATGAGAACCGCAAGCGTCACATGATGCATCAGCCAGGAACCCATCAGACCCCAAAGTATCTCCCTAACCCATCTCCAGGATTTGCCCCAAGAACCAACAGACCCCCGATGAACCGTCCGACCTATCCCAACCGTGGAAACCCTAGGCCCGCAGGAAATCACAACAACCCCGGAAACTCTAGCAATTTCAACCGTGCCCCACCCAAGTTCAACAACAACAATGCTACCGCCAACACCAACACTTCCCCGAGGACTGGAAGCAATGTTGTGCCTGTAGCAGCAAAGGACAAGTCACAGGTGACTTGTTATGACTGTGGAAATAAGGATCACTACTCCAACGAGTGCCCCAACAAGAAGAATGCCGCATCCCCCAATGCAAATGCCCCAGCTCAGCAGCAACGTCATGTTCAGCCTGGAAGAAGGTTTGCCCCAGGGAATTCGCTCAACCGCAATGGCCGTCTTTTTCTCATGCATGCTGAAGAAGCTTAGGAAGCGCCAGACATTGTGCTGGGTATGTTTTCTGTTAATTCAGTAATTGCAAGAGTGTTGTTTGATTCAGGTGCATCGCATTCATTTGTCACCGAAGAATTTGCCTGCACTAGTAAGATTCAACCAACAAAACTGAAGCATGTTATGATCGTCCAAATTCCCGGTTCAACCACCAAGGCTAGGCAAATTTGCAAAGCCGTCCTTATCCGAATCCATGGAAAAGATTTTTATGCTAACCTGATAGTACTCGGAACTAAAGGTTTGGAAGTAGTACTAGGAATGGATTGGATGTCCAAACATAAAGGATTGATTGACTATGCCAAGAAAACCATCACCATGACCAGTACAGCCGGAATATCAGTCGAGCATATATCTGAAACCTTACCTCGTCAAATCAAGTGAAACAAGAGTATAGCCCAACCTACCATTGACCAAGTCCGGATAGTATGTGAATACCCCGATGTATTCCCAGATGTTTTGCCCGGTATGCCCCCAGATCGGGATATCGAACTTATCATTGAACTAATCCCCGGAACAGGACCCATAGCCCAGAGACCCTATAGTATGAACTCGTCGGAACTGGCAAAACTAAAGAAGCAACTGGATTCCATGTTGGAAATTGGATTGATTCAACCAAGTGCGTCACCTTGGAGATCACCTGTTTTGTTTGTGGATAAGAAGGATGGAGGTAACCGTTTGTGTATGGATTTTCGAAAGTTGAATGATGTCACCATCAAGAACAAATACCCCTTGCCCAAGAGAGAAGATTTGTTTGATCAGTTGACCGGTGCCAAAGTGTTTTCTAAGATTGATCTTAGAACTGGCTATCATCAACTCAAGATTCGTGCAGAGGATATTCCAAAGACTACCTTTACCACCAGATATGGATTGTACGAGTATACAGTCATGTCTTTTGGATTAACCAATGCCCCCGCTTATTTCATGAATCTCATGAATAAGATTTTTATGGACTTCCTAGATAAGTTTTTAGTTGTTTTCATCAATGACATTCTGATTTATTCCAAATTAGAAGAAGAACATGAGCTACACCTAAGGACCACCCTTGGAACCCTTAGAGAGCATCAGCTGTATGCAAAGTTTAGAAAATGTGAATTCTGGTTACAGGAGGTAGGATTCCTCGGTCACATTGTATCAGCCGGAGGAATTGCCATTGACCCTGCCAAAGTGAAAGATGTAGAGGATTGGCAAGCTCCAACCACTCAAACCCAAGTTCGTGCATATCTCGGATTGGCGGGATATTACCGCAAATTCGTAGAAGGATTCTCGAGTATCGCCAGACCCATGACCCAATTGCTGAAGAGGGACAAGAAGTTTGAATGGACCGACAAATGTGAAGCGAGTTTTCAAGAACTCAAGAGGAGATTGATTTCAGCCCCAATCTTGATCATGCCGGATATCACGAAGCCCTTCGATGTGTATTGTGACACATCCAAGATCGGTCTCGGATGTGTGCTAATGCAGGAAGGCAAAGTTATATCTTATCTATCTCGACAACTGAAGCAACATGAGAAAAACTACCCAACCCATGACCTCAAACTCGCAGCCGTAGTTCTAGCCCTGAAGACATGGAGGCATTACCCGATGGGAAATCTTTGTGAGATTTATTCAGATCACAAGAGCCTGGAGTATATATTCACTCAGAAGGAGATGAATATGAGACGGAGAAGATGGATTGAGGTAATCAAGGATTACGACCTGGACATTCATTATCACCCTAGTAAAGCCAATGTGGTAGCCGATGCCCTTAGCAGATTGCCGTCCGCTTGAACTCCATGATTTTGAAGGAGCACCAAGCTTGCACAAAGAGATGGAAGATTTTCGAATGGAATTAGTGAGTGAAGGATTTTTGGCTAGCATAGAACTTCAACCCACTTTGATCAGTCAGATTAAAGAGGCGCAGAAAGGAAATGTTAGTATCGACGGAATCAAGCGTCGTATTGGTACAGGCAAAGTACCCGGATTCACCAAAGACGAAGAAGGAGTTCTGTGGTACAAAGGACGCCTTTGTGTACCAACAGATTCTGAGTTGAAAGAAGTGATTCATCAGGAGGATCATGATACTCTTTATTCTATCCACCTCGGAGGAACTAAGATGTATCAAGATTTAAAGGAGCAATTTTGGTGGCATAAGATGAAGAGAGAAATCGGAAGCTATATCACCAAGTGTGATATATGTCAGCGAGTCAAGGCAGGACATCAAAGACCCGCTGGATTGTTGCAACCCTTGCAGATTCCGGAATGGAAATGGGATTTTGTTGGAATGAACTTTATCACCGGATTGCCTACTTCTAGTAGGGGAAATGACTCTATCTGGGTGATAGTGGACCGATTGTCCAAAGTTGCCCATTTCTTACCCGTCAAGACCACATATCAGAGTTCGAAGCTAGCGGAGTTGTACATCGCTAGAATAGTTAGTTTGCATGGAGTCCCCAAGAACATCGTATCGGATCAAGGAACTCAGTTTACCTCAAGATTCTGGAAGAAAGTCCAAGAAGGTTTAGGAACCCGCCTAGATTTCAGCACCGTGTATCACCCTCAGACCGATGGACAAACGGAGCGAGTAAATCAAATACTCGAAGATATGCGGAGAGCCTATGTGTTAGAATATGGATCTAAGTGGGAAGACTGTCTGCCATTTGCAGAATTTTCGTACAACAATAGTTATCAAGCTAGTTTGCAAATGGCCCCATTTGAATTCATGTACGGAAGAAAGTGTCGCACCCCTTTGAACTGGTCGGAAGTAGGAGAGAGTCAGATTTTCGGACCCGACATCCTACGAGAAGCAGAAGAGAAGGTTCACAAGATTCGTGAGCACCTTAAGACCGCCCAGTCCAGACAGAAGAGTTACGCCGACAAGAGACGTCGAGACCTCGCATTCAACATAGGAGATTGTGTATATCTGAAGGTGTCGCCATTGAAGGGAATGCAGCGTTTCCAACTCAAGGGAAAGTTAGCCCCCAGATATATCGGACCCTTCAAGATTCTGAACCGTCGAGGAGAAGTGTCGTATCAATTAGAACTACCCGAAGATATGTCAGCTGTGCACAATGTGTTCCACATCTCATTACTTCGCAAGTGTCTCGAAGTCCCCGAGAAGACCGAAGTGTTCAAGAATATCGATCACCGGACCATAGAGATCAATGATGACCTGACCTATCCTGAAGTACCCATCCATATTTTGGAAGAAGCTTTCCAAACTACCAGAAGCCGAAGCATCAAGTTTCTCAAGATTCAGTGGAGCAACCACACAGAAGAGGAAGCTACCTGGGAGCGCGAAGATCACATCAGGACAGAGTTTCCTAATCTCTTCAAGTCCTAGGTAATCTTTTTCGTCCTTTTTCAAATCTCGGGACGATATTTTTGTTTAAGGGGGGAAGGTTTGTAACATCCCAAAAATACTCAACTTGGATCATCAAACTCTAATCATCAAATTTTGGGTTAACAAAAACTTTGCCAAATAAAAATATGAAAGCATGCATGTGAGTATGCATTTCATTTTGAATTCTTTTGAACCAACTTGTTTGTGTATTCCTTTGCTTGTAAATGGATGCTTAGGTGAAATAAACATCATCTAAACAATTCCCAAACTTTTCTCAAAGACAAGTAAATCAAAACAAATAAAATAAGGGAATTGTCATTTTGACCAATTTAACTCCCATGCCTACTTTGGTTGTTCCAAACTTTCAGAACTTAACAGAAAATTTCTGTATCTTTGCACCACTTGATTGTACTCATAACAAAGTGTCAACGACCACTTTGTGATCATCCAGAAACTTTCAAATGCATAGTTTAAATGACAGTTCAAAATTGAATCTTTATCATATGAGAAGATCCCACTTTTTCAAAAACCACTCAAACAAGCTCAACTTTCAAAACCCAAGCATCTGCAGACTCTCCAGCACCAACCTAGCACACCCACCAAAAATATTTTCAAAATTCAAAACTTGAATTCTTGCGGCC